>JAJIBD010008265.1:0-57920 GCA_021461705.1 Cryptotis parvus
TGGGACTGGTATGTTGGAATATCAAATGACTGAAACAACTATACTGCGAACAACTCTGTAAATCACAGTGTTTAAAAAATTTAAATTAGGGGCCAGAGTGATAGTCCAGCTGTAGGGCGTTTGCCTTGCATGCGGCTGGCCTGTACCGCCCCGAGTTCGATCCCCGGCATCCCATATGGTCCCCGAGCACCGCCAGGGAGTAAGTAATTCCTGAGTGCAGAGCCAGGAGTAACCCCTGAGCATCGCTGGGTGTGGCCCAAAAAGAGCAACAGATAGATAGATAGATAGATAGATAGATAGATAGATAGATAGATAGATAGATAGATAGATAGATAGATAGATAGATAGATAGATAGATAGATAGATAGATAGATAGATAGATAGATAGATAGATAGATAGATAGACAGACAGACAGACAGATAGACAGACAGACAGACAGACAGACAGATAGATGATAGATAGATAGATAGATAGATAGATAGATAGATAGATAGATAGATAGATAGATAGATAGATAGATAGATAGATAGATAGATAGATAGATAGATAGATAGATAGATAGATAGGTAGGTAGATGGATGGGTGGATAGATAGATAGATAGATAGATAGATAGATAGATAGATAGATAGATAGATAGATAGATAGATAGATAGATAGATAGATAGATAGATAGATAGATAGATAGATAGATAGATAGATATGATTTAAATTAAATTAATTTTAATTAAAAAATTTTAAATAACTACAGAAAGATATTAATTTACCACTAAATAGACCTGACAAAAAAAGGGCATCTGGGAGCCAGAGTGATAGCACAGCGGGTAGGGGCGTTTGTCATGCATGAGGCCGAACTGGGTTTGATCCCCTGGCATTCCATATAGTCCCCCGAAGCACCGCCAAGAGTAATTCCTGAGCGAAGAGCCAGGAGTAACCCGTGGAGTGTCGCCAGGTGTGACCCAAAAAAGAAAAAAAAAAATTTTAAATAAAGAATATGACATCTATTAATAGAGAGACAACAGAAAAAAAAATAACTAGGCCACGATGAACACAAATCTGCAAAACAATATAAACCTCCTGACATCAAAAGCAGATTTCTTCTTAAATATGTATTTGTATTTTTGTGGCAGGCTTGAGCCGTGGCACCCCACAGTCTCTAGCACCATGAGACTGACTCCCAGCACCGAGCTGGCTGTAATCCTTGAGCATGGCCAGGCGTGGTTCAAACATCCTCCCCACCAAAACAGAGACAAGAATTTTAACTGAGAGGGCCAAAGGATGGTTCTGTAGTAAAACTGTTCACCTTACAAGTGTAAAGGCTGCCAGTTTGTTCCTCAATGGTGTCCATACACCAAGCACAGGCCCTGAAAATCTTGTCTGGGACCCCAGGGCAGAGACCACGTGCAAAGGACCGCCAATGCACACCAGATGATGCAAGCACAATTCAAGCATGTGGCCCTAGTTCCCCCCACCCCACCCGCAACAACTGCAACTAGAAACTGTACAAGCACCATGCAGGAGTAAGGTCCCTCTTGGTAAGTATGTGTGTGAGAAACAGCAGCCTCTGCAGAGCAGCAGCAGACAGCAATAAAGGCTGGGTCTGTGTGCAAGCACCACCACAGCCAGAATGCACAAGTGTGTGCAATCCCCAGGCAACGAAGAGACAGGAAAAAAGGGCTTGAATTCCATTTTTTTTTAAAAGTTAGAAAATAAGTCATAAAAACAGAACAAAAAAGGCAGACTGTAAAGCTAAAAAAAGCTGAAAAATAAAACTCTGCCATTATAGAACCAAAAGTCAGAAATAGCAAGAAACACAATATAGATGAAAGAAAAGAATGAAAGTCTTTGGAAGAAAAAAAAAACATTAAAACAATTAAAAGGCAAAATTAGAGAATAAAAATTATGTTATCCAAGCACAGCAATATGGGAGCTAAAATAAAGAAGTCAACAAAGCGTAATGGGCAAAACATTTGCAGATAATACTAAAAAAATTCTCCATGAAATGAGAAATCTAAATTCATTCACTCCCAATTTCCAATCCATCAGAAATCCAATCTGACCTACATTTAAAAGATATCCAGGCGGCTGGAGCAATAGTGCAGCAAGAAAGGCACTTGCCTAGCACACAGTCATCCCAAGTCAGATCCCGGCATCTCATGTGGGATGTTTGTCTCTTTCCAAGCACTGCCAGGAATAATTTCCAACTGCAAATCCATGAGTAAACCCTGAGCAGAGCCAGGTGTGACCCGAAAACAAAACAACAACAAAAACAAAATATTTCAGAACTAGATTACAAGAACAAATAGTACTGGTATAGATGCATATTTGGGTTTTGGTCATACAGTGTTCCAGCACCCATCCCGCCACCAGTGCCCATCTCCCACCACCAACGTCCCCCGGTTCCCTCCCCTCCCCAGCCCTCCTCCATGGCAGGTTCTTTATTTCCCTTCCCTTTCTCTCTCTTTCTCTTTTCCTTCCCCTCCAGACTATGGATTGCAGAACATACATTAAAGGGTTGTCATGTGTATCCTTTTGCCTCTATTTAATGCTCAGTTCTAGGTTGGCATTAGTACCCTCGACAATTGTTAGCACACTGTTCCATTTTCCGTCTTACCTAGCCTCTGACTCCCACACGTTTGTGATTGCAGCACTACTCTTAAGAGCCAAGAGTTCAGTGAAAATCAAGTTGAAATCAACAAATGAACATATGAAAAAAATGTGGCATTTATACTTAAATATCACTCAATCTTTCAAAAGAAGAAAATTCGGTACCAGAGAGAGGGCACAGCCAGGAGGGTGCTGCCTTGCACAAGACAAACCCGAGTTTGATTCCCAGACCCATGCTGTCCTCCTGGCCACAACAGGAGTGATCCCTGAGTGCAGAGAAGGAGTAAGCCCTGAACACCGCCAAGTGGCAGCAAACCCCTCCAAAAAAAAGGAAATCCTGTAGTAAGGCAGTGACTCATGCGTATAAGGCCTGGGTTGAATTCCCCGCACTCACACATAAAAGAGAAATTCAGAAATCCTGTCATATGCCACATTGATGACCTGCCAATATAAATAAATTGGAAATTTTATATTAAAAACAAATACATAAAAAGTATGCTGAGGCCACCGTGAACCAGGAGAACCCTGAGCGCCGCCGGGGACCCAAAAGCAAAAAAAAAAAAAAAAAAAATTGAGGCTTACACACTTAAAAGATGTGACACTGAATTCATGAAACTGCTGCTGCAAAACAATGATAAAGCAACACTTATTTTGTTTGTTCATTTATTTGTTTGTTTATTCCTTTTTGGGTCACAACCAGCAATGCTCAGGGATTACTCCTGGTTCTGCACTCAGGAATGACTCCTGGTGGTGCTCGGGGACCATATGGGATGCCAGGGACTGAACCCAGGTGGGCTGCATGCAAGGTAAATGCCCTACCAGCTGTGCTATCGCTCCGGCCCTCAACTATTCCTTTTTGAGGAATGCAGGAATCCAACCTGGTACTGAGGATATCTGTGGCCCTTACCCAGAGGCAATTCTTGGCCAACCTAAAACTGGCACAGGGCTGAGGAGGTGATGTGGCTTAAGCCCCACAATACAGGGGATCCTGGGTCACCCTGGCAATTCATGTCCAAAATGCCTTCTCCTTTTGTACTATTGCTCCAGCTCCTAAATGAAAGTTCACTATTCCCCGGTTTTCTCACTTGTAAAATGCAAAGAATATTGCACCTTCTACACAAAGCTGTCGTCATTTGGATTGTTTGCTTTTCTCAATAGGGGCCTCCCCAGAAGACCTTGGAGGCACAGAGGCTGCTCCTGAAGGTTCTAAGTCCTGTGAGGGCCTGATGGTTCAGTGCTAGGGGCCACCAGTGTCATATCTGGTTGTGCTATGGACTATCAGGGATACACCCAAAGGTACTATGGGGTTATGCAGTACCAGGGATGGAAATAGAGTCTATTCATTCATTCATTCATTCATTCATTCATTCATTCATTCATTTATTTGAAATTAGAGTCTGTTATATTCAAAGCATTCAAGCCTTCTGAGATATCTTCCGGGCCTGTGTGAGTGAGTTTATATCTTTAAAATGAGTTCGTAAGTGTAGCACTTAAAACAATGCCTGAACCAAAACTCTACATGAGCATCTTTCAAATAAAAAAAAAAAAAATGCCTGAAACTGATAACTGAGCAAACACCAGTGGTTAGCAACTGCTAAGAGGTATTCCATAAAACAAAAATGATTCCAAGATAATTATACAGTTACTTGACAAATGATAAATTTAGTAACACTATGGGTTACTAGTAATAGGTCATAATTACAGGTTTTGCTGAGAGCTGTAGAATAGCAGCAACTCCATTAAATTTAGATGAAAGGGGCCAGAGAGATAGCACAGCAAAGTCACTTGCCTTAGGCAGCCAAGCCAGGTTTAATCCCCAGCACCTCATAAGGTCCCCTGAGTCCCACCAGGAATGATCCCTGAGCACAGAATAAGGCCTGAGCTCCTCCAGATGGGGCCCAAAAACCAAAAAAAAATAAATAAATAAAAATTAATTTAGGGCCAGAGCAATAGTACAGTGGATAGGGCATTTGCCTTGCACACTGTAGAACTGGGTTTGATCCCCAGGATCCCATATGGGCCCCTGAGCACCACTAAGGAGTAATTCCTGAATGCAGAGCCAGGAGTAACCCCTGAGCATCACCAGGTACAACCCAAAAGAGCCCCCCAAAAAATTAATTTAGATAATATATAATTAGGAAATCAAAATAACCTAAAGTGGGGTTTCATAGGTTGTTTGGTTGGTTTGTTTTAGAGACACACCCAGCAATTCTCAGGACTGTTTCCTGACTGATTCCTGGTTCTGCACTCAAGAATCACTTCTGCTGGCTCAGGGGACCATATAGAATGCTGGGGCTTGAACCCAGGTCAGCAGCATGCAAGGAAGTGCCTTCCCCATAAAGCAAGTCTTCTTAAAGATTTTTCCACTTGCAATTCTCTTTGTCCAAATAATTTTTATGCAGCCCTGTATATACAGGTATGCAAAATAAGTATGCAAATAAAATAGTCAATAATAATAAATCACATAGAAATTAATTGTAAAAATTTTTTAAGTTACGTGATAAAGGATCAGAGAGAGCACAGCAGGCAGGGTGCGTGTCTTACACATAGCTTACCAGGCTACCTATATGTCCCATCAGGAGTAAGCCCTAAGCATAACAGAATGTGGCCCCAGAGTCCCACCAGGAGTAAGCCCTGAGCATAATAGAATGTGGCTCCAAAACAAAAAAAAATTAAGCAATAAGCCCTAAAGAAGCAAAGTTAAAATACAAAAAATTCATGAATCAGGGAGATGGTTCAAAGGGCCTGAAGACATGCTTTGCATCTGAAGGCCCAGCTTTGATTCAGAGACCGGTGCAGTTCCTCAAGCATGGACACAGCAACACCCAGCACCAAAGTGTCTCTTAGTACCAACAGATGTGACCCAAAACAAACCAAACAGTTCCCAGAGCAAGAGGGCTAGTATATAGGATTAAAGTACTTGTCCTGAATAACACAAACCCCAGTTCCATCCCAGAAACCACATCGTCTCCCAAGCACCATCAAGACTGACCTCTTACTGGGACCCACCAGTTATGAACCAACACCTCCCTGCCATCCCCATGCTAAAGCTGAAAATCCTGCTGAATTTAATAACATTTATTTAAACTTAAAAACCCAATCAGCAATGGCTTAAATAAGAGTCATTGGGGGCCGGAGCGATAGCCCAGCGGGTAGGGCGTTTGCCTTTGCACGCGGCCGGCCTGTGCCGGCCAGGGTTCGATCCCCGGCATCCCATATGGTCCCCCGAGCACCGCCAGGAGTGATTCCTGAGTGCAGAGCCAGGAGTAAACCCTGAGCATCGCCGGGTGTGACACAAAAAAGCAAAAAAAAATAAATAAATAAATAAATAAATAAATAATAAAAGAAGAGTCATTAGGAACGTAAAAATGGTGGGTGCAGAGCTAGCTAGCAGGTAGGGCACTCGCATTGCACCTGGCTCACCCAGGCTCAACCCTAGCACTATATATGGTCTCCCGAGCACCGCCAGGATTGACTCAAGCAAAGAGCCAGGATAAGCACCACTGGGTGTTGCCCCCCCCACCAAAAAAAAAAAAAAAAAAAAACCTACTACTGCTAACTTTCTAGATCATTTGCAAAAAAAAAAAAAAAAAAGACAGTGAAATTAAAAAAAAAAGCCCATAATGCTAAGATTTGAAGAGCCGGAGCTACAGCACAGGGGAAACCGATGCTTACCTGCACACTGCTGACCCGGGTTTGATCCCTCAAATCATTTACTGTCCATAGCTTGCCAAGAGTAATCTCTGAGCTCAGCTGGGTATGGCTCAAAGACAAACAACAAAAACGATTATAAAGTTTGATCATAGATTTTATTTAGGAAAATAACATACACTTAGAAATGCCAATTGGAGGTCAGAGAGATAGTACAGTGGCTAAGGCACCTGCCTTGCATGTAACTGAGCCAAGTTTGAAACCCAGCACCACATACAGTGCCTCCAAATACCACCAAGAGTGATCCTGAGCACAGAACCAGGAGTAATCCCTGAGCACAAACAATGTGAACTCCCCAAAAACCACAATCCAAGCAAATTGAAAAAAAATTTAAAAACACAACCAACACCTAAAATTGGGAGACCAGGAGATGGACCCCATGATGAACATGTGTGAGCACCACACTAAAGTGTACAAGCAACACAACCAAGTGTGTGCGAGACCCCTGGTCCTCACAGTATCATCAACAGTGGGAAGGAAGGGGGAAGCACCTCAAACTGAAACAACACAACTGGAAATTGGAGCAAAGTAGAATTTCTAGAAATTCAAAATGCATTCTAAGTGAAAAATCAGAAAACACGTGACACAACAACTCCTCTTTACTGCTATTAAAACACACAGGAGCCCATAATTGCTTAACATTAGTCATCAATAGCAGCTGTAAGCGTGGGAGCAGAAGAAGCAAAAAGGAGAGCAGAAATAACATACCTATTCACCTCTTCCCGGTTTACCACAGGCTCGGTGATTAGGACCCAAACCCAAACCCAGTCACACCAAATTATCCTCAGCTGTGTAAATTATTTTAATAATTGATACTAATTATTTTAATTGATACTGATCACTTCATCCCCTACTCATATCACCCACACACATAGAGAAGCTCCATTCCTCCCTGAAGTCCACATGTGTAAGCCACTCAAGGGAATGGAGCAATCACTAGGCAAAAACAAAACAAAGCAATTAAGAGTAACTTTGATCTAGCCAGGAACAACCCCTGAGCACTGCTGAGTCTGGCCCCCAAACCAAAATAAATAAACAAACAAGTAACTAGAGAATATAGAGAATATTGCTCATAGACAGACAACAGTGGAGGGAATTTATAGTTGTGATACTAGTTTTACAAGAAGGATTAAAGGAGCTTCTTTAGAAGACAAATTTCTCAGCATTTTGCCATTGAGTTCAGCTTCTCTCATATTTTTCATCTATTAAGAAAGGTATGTTTCATTGTTGGCGGGAATGTCGACTTGTAGCAACCTTTCTGGAAAACAATATGGACATTCCTCTAAAGACTAGAAATTGAGCTCCAGTTCAACCCAGCCATACCACTCCTGGGAATATACCCTGGGAAGCCAAAAACACACAGCAGAAACACAATCCGCACTTTTATTTTCATAGCAGCACTACTCACAATAGCCAGAACCTGGAAACAACCAGTATGCCCGAGAACTGATGACTGGATAAAGAAACTGTGGTACATCTACACAATGGAATACTATGCAGCTGTTAGGAAAATGAAGTTATGAAATTTGCCTATAAATGGATGGACATGGAAAGGATCATGTTGAGTGAAATTAGTCAGAAGGAAAAGAGAGATAGAATGACTGCACTTATTTGCATGACATAATATAATTTGTATATACATATTATGACACCAAAATCCAATGACAGGTGAAATGTGGATGAGGAGGTCTTACCAAAAGTGGAAATTACCGAAAACGTGTGGGAGTCAGAGGTTAGGTAAGACAGAGAAGGGAACATGTGTGAATAAATGTCAAAAGGGCTAATACCAACCTAGAACTGAGCATTAAATCCAGGCAAAAAAAATGCACATGATGGCCTCTAAGTGTATGTAGTGCAACCCACAATGTGTAAGAGAAGGAAAAAGAGAGAGGGAGAGAGAAAAGAGATAAAGAACCTGCCATTTAGGCAGGCTATGGGAGGGGGAGGGAATTGGGGACATTGGTGGTGGAAAATGGGCACTGGTGGAGGGCGGGTGCTGGAACACTATGTGACCAAAACCTCTAAACATGAACAACGTTGTAATTGTATATCTCACGGTGGTATAATAAAATATTTAATAAAAAAAAATAAAAACCTTAAAAGTAGGTCAGAAAAATGGTATAATGATTTAGCTGCTTACCTTGCACCGCCAGGAATGGTCCCTGAGCAAAGTCAAGAGTAAGTCCGAACACAAATGACTATGGACCAAAAGACCACTGTATTACTGTCTTCCCGCTCATCATCGAATTGCTCGAGCGGGCACCAGTAACATCTCCATATGTCCTGTCACATGCTAGTAGAGCCCAAGGCATCTGCTTGCTCCAGGAACATAAAGAGCCTCAAACCATTCCATTAGGTCATGGGAATGACGTCTATAATTGTTACTGGTATTTGGCATATCAAATATGACACAGGTAGCTTGCCAGGCTCTGCCGTGCAGGGTGGCATACTCTTGTAGTCACCTCTAAATCCAGCATTTATTGATGAACCTTGAGGCCGCAAGCATACATTTTTTAATTAAATTGAAACTCTAAGGAAAAGTTCCAATCCCTACCATTTTAACCCTGACACCAGAAAAAGCCATAATTAGAAGTTTGGAATTCCGTTCCTCAGCCCTCACCCTTTCCATAGGGACCAAAAGACCAAAAAAGAAAAAAATAAAGTGAAAATGACCAGGTTTGGTGAACACATCTATGAACTAGAAGGGAAATACACCCAATTCCACGAGACTCGAATCTGCTATACTCAGGGTCCTTCATAGCGCCATCCTATGTATCTCATCTGGGGCTCATCTATATCCTATAGTACATCCTTTATTATGCAATAAACTAGAAAATATAAATACTTTCCTAAGTTCTATAAGTTGTTCTAGCAAACAACTGAGTTCAAGATCACAGGGACCTCCTAATTTATTGCTATAATACACAATTTTTGGTAATACACAACCCTGCCTGTGCTCAGGGTTTACCCCTGGCTCTATGCTCCTGGTGGTGCTTGGGGACCATTTATGGTGTCAGGGACAGATCTACCAGTGATTCTTCGCAGAGCAGGCCAGCAATTATTATTATTGTTGTTGTTTGTATTATTATTATTATTATTATTATTATTATTAATTGATTTTTTGGGTCACATCTGGCAATGCTCAGGGTTACTCCAGGCTCTGCATTCAGGAATTACTCCTGGTGGTGCTTGGGGACCATATGGGGATACCGGAGACCGAACCTGGGTAGGCCCCTTCCCGCTGTACTATCGCTCCGACCCCTGTTTTTATTTTATTTTATTAAAAAAAAAAAGCCCAGGGGCCGGAGCGATGGCCTAGCGGGTAGGGCGCCTGCTGCGGCCGGCTTATGCCGGCCGGGTTCGACCCCCGGCATCCCATATGATCCCCGAGCACCGCAGGAGTAATTCCTGAGCGCAGAGCCAGGAGTAACCCCTGAGCATCGCGTGTGACCCAAAAAAAAAAAAAAAAAAAAAGGCCCAAGGATGCAATACTGCTCGGAGCTGCGGTGCTAGAGATTACCCGGCCCCCTAATAGTGCTCAGGACCTCCAGAGCTGCACTCAGGGCTGCACCAAGGCCATGAGGAGCCATCGTTGCTGGCTGAGTGCATGCTAGACACTAACCTAACCCCAGGAACAACTATTTGTAATTGGCATCTGAGGTGTGGGACTAAGCCTATAGCTTATCAAAGCTAATCTTATTCCAGGTAAAGAGTATGGAAAGTTGAGTTAAACTGAAGGGACACTCAGCTGGTGTCAGGAAACTGCTTGCGGTGGGATAAAAATCCGTGTCGAGCGAAAGCCGGTTGACAGCAGTTTCAAACAGTACGTCGAGTCCCGTACAAGTTCGTAGCCTAAGGGATTCAAAATAGGGTCAAACGCGGGCACAGCGCGGAACCAAAGCCCAGCAGCTCGGGCGGAGAACTGAGGCTGCGCGGAGCCGGGGAGAGGGCGGGGCTCGACACCTCTCTCCGGAAGTGGGCTCGGAGCCGGCGAGAGGACGCGGGAGAGCGGGCTAGAGCGGCGCGGCGCGACCAGATGCGGGCAAGCGGGCCATGGAGAACGAAAGGTGCTTCTCGGATATCTACGGCGGCCGCCTGGCCCCGCAGCGCCGCTACCATTCCCAGTCCTGCCGGGAGTTCCTGCGTCGTCTGCCCTCGGCTCTCGTTGCGGTCGCTCACAGCTGTCACTTGCGTCATATGGCTGGCGGCCTACGCACTGTTCACTCTCTGCGAGGTGAATGGCCAGCTGGCCGCTTCTTGGCGGGGAGCCTCGGGTTTGAAAGGGTCTGGAGGGTCTTAGAGGAGAGCCCGGGACCTCTCGCTGGACCTGCCAACGGGCGGCGGGGCGGAGGGCGGGGACTCGCTGGTTCTGTTGATACCTCTGGGTTGCTGGACAGCATTTCTTTTCTTTCTTATTTTTTTTTATTTTTGCGTTTAGTCAAATTTGTGCTGTCCCTCTCACAGATCTCCAGTATATTTGCTTCACAGCTTGAAGCCGCAGTTTCCATGTGCTCTATGTCGTGCATCTTCATATTAATTGAATCCCGGGAGTTCTGAGCGCTAAGTGGCTCTTCCCGCCCATCATTTACTGCCACTGTTTCCTGTACCCTGCATAGTCTTCCAGGTTCACTGCTCCACAGTCTGTGTGTATTGATCCACCCACGTTGTTTAAAAGTTTGGTAGAAATTTATAGTTCTTTTTCATCTGTTTCTCCAAGGCTTTCTAAACTCTTCCATCTCTCAGCCCTTCCCCCCAATTTCAGGTAATTTTTAAAGCAATGGGGGATTGTGGGAATGGGTGGTCTCTCTGCTCGGTTCCCAAACTCATTCATGCTTTCTGTCAGCCTTAGTTCTCATATCTCTAAAATGGAATTTATATCTGGCACCCCAGCTTCACAGTAATCATCAGGCTGCATGCAGTAGATTTATGACAGGTCTCAAAGGAAAAGGATTCGTGTTCTCTTTTCCAGGACAAGTCCTAGTTTTAGATGTAGCTCCTGCAATTGAAACTATTATTCCAAGGGAGATCTAAACAGAGCTACGTCTAAGAGTGTTATTTACTTCTGCAGTTGGAATATTGGTTTTCATTACGGCATACTTTTTGATTTATTTCATTTCAGTCAGCAGATTTTGAACTTGGTCATTTAGTACCGCATAATTAAGACTGTCCTGTTTTTTGTTTTTGCAGGGTAGGAGGGGTTTACTCATGCTCAGTGGTTACTCCTGGCTCTGCACTTAGGGATCACACCTGGTTGGGCTCCACAATCATGTGGGATGCAGGGGATCAAATCTGGGTTAGTCACAAGCAAGGCAAGAGCTTTACCCACTGAACTGTCTGTCTCTTAAGTCCTATATATATTTTTTTTTGGGGGGCACACTTGGCTGTGTTGTTACTTCTGACTCTGTACTCAGGGATGACTATTGATGGCACTCGGGTATAACGGGGTCTGCATGTGTCAGGCAAGCTTCTTACCCTTTACCATCTCTCTGGCCCAAAACTGCCCCAATTTGCATAAAACTATCTGAAAGTTTGTTCATAAATCTATTAAGATGATTAACCATTCTTCCTCCGATCCTCCAAAAGATCTATATTTGACTTTTTTTTTTTTTTTTTGCTTTTTGGGTCACACCCAGCAATGCTCAGGGGTTTCTCCTGGCTCTCCACTCAGGAATTACTCCTGGCGGTGCTCGGGGACTATATGGGATGCCGGGATCGAACCTGGTCCGGCACAGGCTGGCCGCATGCAAGGCAAACGCCCTACCCGCTGGACTATCGCTCCGGGCCCTATATTTGACTTTCGATGCTAGCTTGAATTCTGGCTGTATAGTCATAGGAGGAGATAGTAAATGCCGTCTGAGGGCAAGATTCTTTACTGAATGCTTCACTTTAACCTTTGAAGAAAATCAGGACTCAGGAATAGCTGATCCCAAATCACAGAGCTAGTGTGTCCCCACAGGGCTCTCTGAAGCCTATACTTTTCCACTTTGGTGTGTTGCTTGGGGGAGAACTTGCTTAGTTAAAAATGTAAGGAGCAGGTTGTTTTTGATACTACCCTCTTTGTACTCATTTTTCTTTTTTCTGGTGTGCCCCACTTTGGTCAGTGACTCTCAGGACTCAATAACCATATCTTCTTTTAAACTCCACTGCCATACTTAAGGGCTCTGTGTACTAAATTTCTAACTTTCTTAATATTAAAGCTAAGTGTTAGTACTTTCAGTTAGGCGTGATAATAATGAAGGGGTTCATTCAGCTTTTGGCTTTTACCCAATATCAATAACTAATGAACTGTTAGAATTTGTTTCAGGCAGAAAAAATGAAGTATAAAAATGCAGTTGGGGGACCGGAGCGATGGCACAGCGGGTAGGGCGCTTTGCCTTGCACATGCCCGCCCCAGGTTCGATCCCCAGCATCCCAGATAGGTCCCCTATGCACCACCAGGAGTAATTCCTGAGCAAAGAGCCAGGACTAACCCAAAAGAAAACAAAAATGCAGCTGGTAGTGACATTTTGTGCAGGAATTACCTTATTGAAAAGATGAACCAGACTTCTTAAGAATTTATTGCTTTGCATTGTTTTTCCTTTTTTACTACAATTTTTTGTTTTTGGGCCAGACCCATTGATGCTCAGGGCTTACTCCTGGCTCTGCACTTAGGAATCATTCTTGATGGGTTTGGGGGCCATATAGGATCTGTGGGTTGAGCCTGGAACCCACAGATTCCACGGCGAGGCAAGTGCCCTAGCCGTGTGCTGTCTCTCTGGACCTCTGTTTTTTGGTAGATGGTACCATGAATTGAATCCAGAACCTCACACATACAAGGCAAATTTTCTACTCCTAAAATTTTCAACTGCCCCAACTTTCTCTCTCTCTCTCTCTCTCTCTCTCTCTCTCTCTCTCTCTCTCTCTCTCTCTCTCTTTGTGCTTTTTGGGTCACACCCGGCGACACTCAGGGGTTACTCCTGGCTCTGCACTCAGGAATTACTCCTGGCGGTGCTCAGGGGACCATATGGGATGCCGGGATCGAACTCGGGCTGGCATAGGCTGGCTGCGTGCAAGACAAACGCCCTACCCGCTGGGCTATCGCTCCGGGCCCCGCCACCCCCAACTTACTCTTAATATGATGTCAGCTCAGCACAAAGGACCACAGCCCAAACAATTTGGAGACCCTTGATCTAACACTTTGTATGAGTTAGAAGTAGAAAGGTATTGCCCAAACCAGAGCCAGTGAGTAGTCAGTGTGATTTTAGAAACAGATTTTATTCAGAAACTTTTGCAATGGGGAAAAGAGATCTAAGTACAGAACTGGGCTCAGTTCTGAAGACAGCATGGGCAAGAAGGAATTTCTAGCCTTTAAAAAGCAAGTAGCATATGGTGGAGGGAGCTAGTCGGGTGTATAGAAAACTACAGAGGGAAGCAGTCAGGGTTAAAAGGCATTTTGGCTAACTTACCTGATAAGATTGTTGCCAAAGGCAGATCAAGACCTTAGAGAAACTTAACTAGAGTTAGCTCAAGTAGCAAGTCACCATCCAAAGCAAAAGAGCTCTAGATAATAAGATCTTATTATTTAACAAAATAATTTAGTGTAGTGGGTAAGGTGTTTATGGTTGACCAGGGTTTGATCCCTGTGAGGTCCTAGGGATCCCATATGGTCCCCTGAGTACCGCCAGGAGTAATTCCTGAGCACAGAGCCAGGAGTAACCCCTGAGCATCGCTGGGTACCAAAAAGCCAAAATAATAATAATTAATTGGGAGGTAGGAGGGCTCCAGAGAGTCCAACAACTCGAGTCCTCATCTTACTGGCCTTTTACCCTTGGTACCCTCCTCTTTTTTTCATCCCAGCTGTTCACCTGGTCTGGCAGAGGCCATAGTAGTTCGAGACATCCAGGTCTCAAGATGAAGGGATCCTCTTTTTTTTAGAACTCTAAAACATGGGCTTGGCTTTCCAGAAGCTAGTCCAAGCCCCTCTTTGGTGAGGGTTGTGTCATGTGCCCTTTTCTAAACTAGTCAATGGCAGGAGTAGGAACAATCATCATTTATTCCAAGATCTCTTAGGAAGGCTTGGCTGTTGAGTATAATCTGCTGTACTGTGCAGATAAGCACTTTGTGATTGTTAAGTCTATGATTCTGCACTGTATGTTCTGGTAACTCTTTTTAAAAATTTTATTTATTATTTATAGTTTTTGGGTCACACCTGGCAAATGCTTAGGGCTTACTCCTGGCTCTGCACTCAAGAATTACTCCTGGCAGTGCTCGTGGGACCACATGGGATACTGGGGATTGAACTTGAGTTGGCCGCGTGCAAGGCAAATGCCCTCCCTGCTAAACTATTGTTCCAGCCCCTGTTCTGGTAACTCTTAAGAGAAAAGATCTGAGTTCCTTTTTTTTTCTCCCCTCCCTCCCCCTTTTTTTTTTTTTTGCTTTTTGGGTCACACCCGGCGATGCACAGGGGTTACTCCTGGCTCTGCACTCAGGAATTACTCCTGACGGTGCTCAGGGGACCATATGGGACGCCGGGATTGAACCCTGGCCAGCACAGGCAGGCCGCGTGTAAGGCAAACGCCCTACCCGCTGGGCTATCGCCCGGCCCCTCCCTTTTTTTTTTTTTTGCGTTATACCCAGTAATGCTCAGGGGCTACTCCTGGCTTTTCGCTTAGGAATTACTCCTGGCCGTGCTCAGGGGACCATATGGGATGCTGGGGATCAAACCCTGGTCGCGGCGCCCAAGGCAAATGCCCTACCCACTGTACTATTGCTCCAGCCCCAGATCTGAGTTCTTCAGCTTAGGGAGGAATATCTCAAAGATTGATGTGATAGTGCATATTTTGTTGGTCATTGCTTCTCTCCAGACATGTCTTGTAAGGAAGTAGTTCACCATATACTTTATTTTTTAAATTTTATTTTATTATACCATCTTGAGATATACAATTATAAAGATGTTAATGATTGGGTTTCAGTCAAACAGTGTTCTAATACCCATTCCTCCACCAGTGAGCATTTTCCACCACCAATGTCCCCAGATTCCTTCCCTCTCCCCAGCACCTCTATAGCAGGCACTTCTTCCTCCTCCTCTTCCTCTTCTGCTTCTCTTCCTCCTCCTCTATCTTCTTCTCTTCCTCCTCCTCCTCCTTCTCTCTCTCTCTCCCCCCCCCTTTTTTACACATTGTGGCTCGCCCTACATACATTTAGAGGTTATCATGTATATCCCTTTGCCTACATTCAATGCTCAGTTCTAGTCATTACCATTTCCAACAATTAGTAGAACACAAGTATATAGTTATATCCCACAAATGAATGCAATCATTCTATATCTGTCCTTTTCCTTCTGACTAATTTCATTCAGCATGATAATTTCCATGTCCATCCATTTGTAGACAAATTTCATGACTTCGCTTTTCCTGACAGCTGCATATTGTGTAGATGTACCATAGTTTCTTCACCATGTACTTTCATCGCACAAAAGCCTAAACAAACAAAAACTCCTCTTCCTCTTTGCATGATCCTCCCTTCTGTTCAACTCTGCACACACCAAAGGCTCCTCCCCACCCCTGCATTGTCTAGTGTTTATTTAGTCAACAACGAAAATCTATGCAGAAACATGTGGTAATCTACTGCCCGTGTCTGGCTTTCTCTTCAGAACAGCATGATTCTCTCTGCTGCCATCTTCATCACCCTCATAGGCCTGCTTGGTTATCTCCATTTTGTGAAGATTGATCAGGAGACTCTGTTAATCATCGATTCCCTGGGCATCCAGATGACTTCATCCTATGCCTCAGGCAAAGAAAGTACCACCTTTATTGAGATGAGCAAGGTGAAGGATATTGTCATTAATGAGGCTATTTATATGGTAAGTATTGAGTGGTTTTACAGGCTTTTCTGGAGCAGGTAGCCCTTTGGGGTGTGCATAGATCTAATACCCAAAGTATTGGATGCCACAGAATTAAATCTGAAGCCTCTCTGTTCTGCTACTTGTAGTGTTTCCCTTTATCTAGTATGCTGTAGACTGTGTGGAAGAGAACATTTTGTTGTTTTTTGTTTGGGACACTTACCTAGTGTGCTAGTGCTCAGGGACCCCTCCCAGCTCAGTGTTGGGGGCCATATTGGTATCAGGGACTGGACTCTGGGCTTCCACATGCAAAGCACTCCAGCCATTTGAGTCATCTCAGCAGCCCCAAGAGAAAATAATTGATAACCAGGGCTAGAGTGATAGCACAGTGGGGAGGGCATTTGCCTTGCACACGGCCGACCTGGGTTCAATCCCCAGCATCCCATATGGTCCCCTGAGTACCACCAGCATTAATTCCAAAGTACAGAGCCAGGAGTAATCCTGTGTATTGCTGGGTATCACCCCAAAAAAAAAAAAAAAAAAAAGCATCCATTTAGTTTTAAGAGACATGACAGATTTTTTTTTTTCTTTTTGGGTCACACCTGGCAATGCTCAGGGGTTACTCCTGGCTCTGCACTTAGGAATTACTCCTGGCGGTGCTCAGGGGACCATATGGGATGCCGGGGATCGAACCTGGGTCTGGATGCATGCAAGGCAAATGCCCTACCTGCTGGACTATTGCTCGGCCCCAGCTTTTCATGTATAAGGAATTAACAGTAAGGAACATTAAGGAATTAACATTTCAATTCAAATTTGTTTGTTTTTTGCTGTTCGTCTTTTTTTTTTTTTTTTTTTAAGAATGAGAATATATTTCTCCTTCGCTTTAAAAAGCTATCAAGTAGTTTCACACCGGAGCGATAGTCCAGTGGGTGGGGAATTTGCCTTGCACACGGCCGACCCTGGTTCGATCCTTGGCATCCCATATGGTCCCCTGAGCACCGCCAGGAGTAATTCCTGAGTGCAGAGCCAGGAATAAACCCCTGAGCATTGCCAGGTGTGACCCAAAAAAAAAAAAAAAGCTATCAAGTAGTTTCTGCTTAGAAATAATTCTTAAAAGATAAAGATGAGTTTCATTAGATCTCTGATGCTTGGTATCTTTTCTTATAGCAGAAGGTGATTTACTACCTCTGCATTTTGTTGAAGGATCCAATAGAACCATATGGAATATCCCAAGTAGTACCTGTCTTCCAGGTAAGCACGGAACACTGAAGTTTCTTCAAAAATACCTCTCTGCCTTTCCCCATCTCTCTGCACCCATGCTACTTTTATTCAGTAGGAATGCAAACTGATGTTGTCAAGACTTATTTCCCAAGTTCCTTTGAGGTAAATATAAGCTTTCAGAAGTACTATGAATTTATGTAAATTTTGGAGAAAAAATATTAAACACAGAACAACATCATATTGTTTGATTGTGGTTTTTGGGCCACAATCTGGCAGTGCTCAGTGCTTACTCCTGGGTCTTTGCTCAGAGGACCGTATGTGGTGCCAGGGATTTAACCTGTATTGGCTGTTTACAAGGCAAGTGTCTTACCCACTGCACTGTCTCTCTGGCCCAGATTTGCCAGTTAGTCACCATTCATTTACTCTGCTTTGCCTACCAATATCTGATTTTACCTAGATTTTATGAAGCTACTTATAGTTACACTATTTTATGTCTTGCTTTTTAAGTCTGCTATATATATTTCATACATCTACAAAGGCACTTATACAGGTAATTTAAAATAATTACACTAAGTCAGATAGCAGTATATTTTGCAATGTGATTGCTATAAATCATGTCCAGGTTACTTTTTGTTTTGATGCTACTAAAAAACTCCAAACAATACTGTATATACTGTATATTAATATAGATATGGTTATAAGATTATTGCATTTGGTATATAAAATACCTGGGTACCAATTTAACTCTACCTCATTACCTTTCCTTTTTCACAAATAATTTAAAACACTTTTCTTTTTTCTATTTTTTTTTTTTTTTGCATTTTTGGGTCACGCCCGGTGATGCTCAGGGGTTTCTCCTGGCTCTGCACTCAGGAATTACTTCTGGCGGTGCTCGGGGGACCATATGGGATGCTGGGGATAGAACCCGGGCTGGCATGGGTCGGCCACGTGCAAGGCAAACGCCCTACCTGCTGGACTATCGCTCCGCCCCTAAGACACTTTTCTATATTTCAAAATTATTTTATTAAAGCTCTGAATACCATAGATTATAACAGTGCTTGAAAATTGGCCTTAAAGATTGGACAGTTTTACTATACTTTTGGAAATTTGTCTTTTTTTGTGGTGCTGAGACACAAAGTATTTGTTTTATCACTGAACAACAGACCTAACCCTAACCCCTATACTAGTATTTTTTAACCATCATTGCTAGGAGGTTTAGCTTTTTATTAGTTTTATATGTAGGTAAAGGCTTTTTATTTTATTTTATTTTATTTTTTTTTTTTGCTTTTTGGGTCACAACCGGTGATGCTCAAGGGTTACTCCTGGCTCTTTGCTCAGGAATTACTCCTGGTGGTGCTCGGGGGACCATATGGGATGCCAGGGATAGAACCCAGGTCGGCCGTGTGCAAGGCAAATGTCCTCCCCACTGTGCTATCACTCTGGCCCTGGTAAAATCTGTATCTTTTTTTTTTCTTTTTGGGTCACACTCAGCAATGTTCAGGGGTTTCTCCTGGCTCTGCACTCAGGAATTACTTCCTGGCGGTGCTCGGGGACCATATGGGATGCCGGGATCGAACCCCGCCGGCATGGGCCAGCGCGTGCAAGGCAAACGCCCTACCTGCTGTGCTGTCACTCTGGCCCCCAAGTCTGTATCTGTTAGTTTGTTTATTTGTTTATTTATTTGTTTATTTATTTATTTTGCTTTTTTGGGTCACACCTGGCAATGCTCAGGGGTTTCTCCTGGCTCTGCACTCAGGAATTACTCCTGGCAGTGCTCGGGGACATATGGGATGCCAGGAATTGAACCCGGGCTGGCGCAGGCCGGCCGCGTGCAAGGCAAACGCCCTACCCGCTGGGCTATCACCCGGCCCCTTGTATCTGTTTAAATTGGCATTCCTTACCTTTTCATACCTGCAGACCAGCACTGTTCTATGCATGAGAGTCTGAAGAAAGCTGGTGTATGATATTTTGGGAGGGAGTGGGACCACACCCCGTAAGGCTCAGGAGTGACCTCTGGTGGTGCTCAGAGGACTATATGTGATGCCAGGATCTTGAGCCCGGCTTGCAGCAACTTCATGCATGGTCCAGGCAAGAATGATGATTTAAAACATAGTCTTTTGTATTTTCTTTTCTTTTTTTTTTTGGGGGTGGCTTTTTGGGTGACACCTGGCAAAGCTCAGGGTTACTCCTGGCTCTGCACTCAGGAATGACTCCCGGCAGGATTGAACCCAGTTTAGCTGCATGCAAGGCAAACACCCTACCCACTGTACTATCTCTCTGGCCCCTATCTTTTGTATTTTCTTCTAAATACTATTAGTATTTTCTTCTGTTGTAAAGTCTTCATCTTCTATTAGTCAGTTTGAATCTAGATATTGATAGGCATTTATAGCAGTTTGGGGTAGCAAATGGTTATTAAATATGCTTTCCAAACTTTTTTTCAATTCTGTGGTTTTTCATTTGGGTCATACCACATTTTACTATATAAATTATTTCCAGTCTTTACATATTAAACTGTCCTGCTCATCTGAGGAACGTTTCACAGCTTGTGACACTTCCTGAGTGCCAGTACTAGTTATTTAATCTTGCTTGATCTTAGATGGAGGTCAAAAAATACAGATGGATTTGAAAAACAAAACAACTATTTTTGAGCCTCTGTTTCTCAGAGTCCACAGGCTGGCTGGGGGCCTGGCCTGCCCCTCCCCTAAGAATGTGCCTCGCACACCCGAACCTCTCTTCTCTTCTGAGCTCTCGTCTGTGCCACTTAGCCCACTTGCTGTGGGCGAGAGATTGGAGTTGGGCATGGATGAAGCACCCTCTTACATGCCTTACTCTGTGTTTATCCCTTTCCGATTCAGAGTGCCAAGCCCCGGCTCGACTGCTTGATTGAAGTGTACAGGAGCTGTCAGGAGATCCTGGCACACCACAAAGACACATCCAGGAGTTTCTGACTCCCAGCATACAAAGGCCAGTATTGTCTTCCCTGGGAGATGACTCCTAAGCCACAACCGCTTGTTTATTCCCAGTACACAAAACCATCAGGTGGACACAGTCCCAGGAAGCATATTGATGCAGTGGATTTCAGAGCCATAGAGCAGGTGACTGGAAGCCTTGCTCCCTGTGAGATGCTGAGCAAAGTATCTGTTGCCCTTGTAAGGCTTTGCTTACTTCACCAACTGAGGGAAGAAACTATGTCAGAATAAATGTCAACACAGAGCGCTCTGTGAAATTTCTAAACATACTCAAGTATACTACTGAAGTTTGTAGTCTTGAAGAACAAGACATTGGAAAACAACTATCATATATCCAGAGAACAGTTCAAGTTTACTACTGAAGTTTGTTGTCTTGAAGAACAAGACATTGGAAAACCACTATCAAATATCCAGAGAACAGTTTCCAACTGATCCATGATAAAACTGAAGATAAAAAGAGCCAAGCCCTTCAGGTACTGACTGGTTAGCTGGAAAAATAATTGTCCTACATAAGACTAATCTTAGCCTACGTACTTCTTGTACAGTTAATTTATGACAACTTTAATAAACAGACGACTTCCAAAGCATACACAACAACGGACTGGTTCATGGATAGCTGCTTTATTATTCATAGACACGATCGTCGTGTTACAATTATGGCTGTCAAGCACATTAACACTCAGCATTGTCAATGGTTTCAAAAATTTGTTTGTTAAGAGGGGGTATGAGAAAATGTCAGACAGAAATTTGATTGTGGCTTTAGCCATGTTTAAAGAAGGATAAACAAGCCAACTATTAGAAGCTTTTGTTTATAAGACATTTCTTCAGTATGAAATTAATAAACCAAGGGAGGATTCCTGTAAGGAGTTTGGGAAGGAAAGAGAATGGAAAGATAACTGGATCCTCAATTTCAGTCTGAACATGGCTCCATTCTTGCTAACTTTTTTCTTTCACCTCTGGGGTAGGTATTATCCTCATTTGCCTAGAGACACACAGGACATTTTAAGTGGGCTATCATCTCTGCCCTTGACACAGGCCCTGGAGGGGTAAACCAGGAGCCCGTGATACCTGTGACTTATCTGAGGTAGAAATGTCTCAGCTAGATCCCAGATTCTGGGAAGACAAGCAGAAACAGAAATGGGACATGGCTGTGGAACTGTCAGCCTTTGCAAAGCTGTGTTCATGCCTGTCAGCGTAAAGAGTGCAAGCACAGACAAGGCTTCCAGACAAACTAGGTCCAGTCTTCTCAGCGTGCAACACACACAGTTGGGGTGAAAGGCTCGGGTCTGGGATGCTGCTAAACCCATAGTTTTCAGCACTTTAATGACAAATGTAAGACTGCCCTGGAGCTACGAAATAAAACAATTCTAGTTTTGGAAAATCAGAGTATAAATCACTCCTTTGTCTTTTCTCTAAGGGGAGGATGGAGACGAAGATCATCATCTCTTCTCCACAGAGCACTTCAGGGATGAGGGGACCCGGCTATCATCAGGAAATGAAGGTGAAAGCTGTTTCACCTGGTCCTCTTAGGCTAGGGTGGATGTCACCCGTGTGGCCTCTGCCTGCAAACTAATTCCTAGCAGAAGTTTGCCAGAAGTCATGAGGGTCAAATCTAGGCCCACCAGCCTGGAGGGTCTCCCCTTTATGACTATTGTTTTGGCTTCACAGAGCAGCCAAAGCTGAGCACATTTGCTTGGTCCTTCAAAGGGCAGGGAGATAGGGCAAGCATCCGGCCCAGCAACCATGAGCACAGCTGAAGAGGTGCCTAGCCCCGTGGTTAAAGCAAGAAAGGGCGTGCACAGTGTCCACTGTATGTCCAGTGGCGGAAAGAACAGCTTTGCTCTCAGATGCAGTAGGGAGGGAAGGCTGAGTCTAAGCTCTTCTCCAGCTGCCCTCTGGGAACGTCAGTCCAGTTTTAGTGAGTTCTAGACCTTTGTCAGAGATCAAGTGAATTAGAAATTCTAGTCCTGTCCTATTCAGGGATGTTGGGAAAACTTCAAGTATCAATCCCCGTATAAGGACCATACACAGTATTTAAGAAATGGCCTTCCTGAGAATATTGGTGCAGACGGCGCTGACTCCTATACCGCTGATGCCCTCTGTGCCAGTGGGCCAGCCCTGTCTGTCCAGAAGTAGGCAGCAGCCAGAGGTCAGTATTGCTGTAAAAAGTGGTTTTATACTGGGTCTGGGTACTGCAGGGTTGGCCCTGAAACAAGATAAGGCACCTGGAGAGTAAAGGCTTGGCAGACACTGACACACACATTTCCCGGAACAAAGGGGTGTGTGGGAGGGCACGTGCTAGGGGCAGGGCTGTTAGGCCCATCACAGTAGTTTCACATCCAGGATATGTAGCTGTAATCCTAGAGAAGTGACAGGGAAGAGGGTGGGAGAAATTTCACAGCAATGCTGGCCCCTTGGCCACACATGGCACAGAAGCAAAGAGCTGTCGTCCATCAAGTTCCCTCAGCGGGCGGGCAGCAGGCGGGTTGGTGGGTGGGTTCCCAGTTGCAGAGCAGTGGTTCATGTAGCTGGCCAAGATGAAGGTAGCCTCTGCAATCTGCACAGAGACACAGGAACTGAATTAGGGCCGGAGCAATAGTACAGCAGGTAGGGATTTGCCTTGCATGTGGCTGTCCAGGTTCAATCCCTGGCACTCCATATGGTTCCCAAACACTGCCAGAAGTGATCTCTCTCTCTCTCTCTCTCTCTCTCTCTCCTTATATATATATATATATATATATATATATATATATATATATATATATATATATATGTATGTGTATATATTATATAAAACAAATTATATATATATAATTTTACAGTGTAAAATATATATATGTATATATATTTTAAGTGGTGCCCAGGGGCTTACTCTTGGCTCTCGACTCAGGAGTTACTCCTGGTACTTGGGGGCCATATGGGGTGCCAGGGATTGAACTTGCAAGTACCTGTCTACTGTATTATCACTCAGGCCATCAGGAGTGATCTCTTGAGTGCAAAGCCGAGATTAAGACTTGAGTACCATTGGGTGTGGCCCCAAAACAAAAAAGGAATTGTATTGAATCTCTGGACAAGCTGTTACATAACTTCCGTACAGCACCACCCAGAAGAACACATCCAAACAGGTCTTCCTCATTTGGCCTGGAGGTGCTCAAGAAGCTCCATCCCTTCCGAGGAAAACAGGACCAACATTCCACTCTGGTCACTGCTAAGCCAAGAAGAGGCATCTTAGCGGAGAGCTGTCTTCATACCTATCGATGCTAGTCAGTATCCCTGCACTGAGCAGGGAATGAAGCCCTTAAAGCAAGAGGTCTCTGGACCTTCTTCAAGCTCTTAAGGGGAAATGTGCAGATTTTCTCATTCTGCAGCTAGTGTTTGGGCCAGGAGAAGGCAGGAGAAGGTGGGAGCAACTTGAAGAGAAAGTTGCCCTTGCCGAGTCTGGAGCAAGGAGGAGAGCAAGTGGGCTCCTGGCTCAGGCCTGCAGGGTGTTGAGACTTGAGAGAAGTAATATGATCACACAGGGCTGAGACAGTACAGCTGGCACTTGCCTTGCTTACATCTGACCCAGGTTTGATCCCCAGTACCCCATATGGTCACCAAGGCTGCCAGAAGTAAACCCTGAGCAAAGAGCTAGGAATAATCTGGGTGTGGCCCCCAAACAAAAATCACAAAAAGAATGAAGTTGTAGATGCCGGAGCTGGCCCCACCAGCTACCAGCCCAACATGACTGCTGAGATTCAACTCCATAAGCAGCATTTGCAAAACTGCTTATAAAGGAAGCCAGAGGTTGTATCTGGGACAGGGTTCTTCCAAGAGAACTGTCATAACCCAAGTTTTTTTTCCCCTAAGATTTAAGCCCACTTCTTACTAGATCAGAGCGAAATGTTTTAAGAGCCATCAGACCTACCTTGGGAGCAGCCATCCGGAAGATCAACTTCTCAATGTGACTTTTTCCAGAGCTCTGGTCTGGAATGGATCTAATCACAAGCATGAAGTCATCCCGGCAGCCACCAAAGGTCATCACGGAAGAGTAGGGGTAAGTGACGTGCACTTGCTGTGGGAAGGAGCCAGTTAGTGCTGGGAGCTTTTCCACCTGTCTCCTGAGTAACAACCAGCATCCCCGTCTTCTGGACCAGGAAGAAGGAACTTGGCTGTGGTCAGCCACATCTTGACTAAGGGGGTGTCAGAGGGCAGAGCTTGGGCAGGAGTGGGAGATAGTGGACAGTTGCTTAGCTCAGGCCTTTCAGTTCAGAGAGAAGAAATACACGAGGCTTAGGTTTCAACCCCTGCTACTGCAAAATAACAACAACCATTAACAACTAAAAACAAACCCAAAGCACAAAAAGCGAAGAGGGAGAGCAAGACAGTTGAGGTAGGCCGTGGAGCCAGCCCTCGTCCACCCGTACCATAGTGTTGTGGTCCAGGATACTGACACCGTCTTCATTTGCAGCAATCCACACCAGCGTCTTCTCCTTGGAAGACAGCAGGGCAGGCTGGGAACATGGGAAAAGCTCATCAGATATGGCCACGGCTAGAGATTTTGAGCCATAATTGCTTTATGAAGAAGGTACATGCAGGGATCTGCTAGGCAGCTGTTTCCAACGTTTTCTTCTTGGGAAATAGAAAGTGATATTTGTACAGCATGTGGGAATAAATAGCCAAGGCACTGGTGGCAGGAAGCTTCTGGCCACACTAACTCTCCCAGAGGTGGAAGGGATCGCTGTAGCCCACGCTGTCTGGACACTGGCCGGAAAGCCTTGGAGGAGAGGCATGCCCAGTTGCAGGGTCAGGCTTGGCGGACAGGCACTTTTTCCTGACCCTCCAGATCCTCGGGAATGGACAGGGCTCCACCCACAGTCTCTCCCAGCTGATGTGTACCTCGCTTCAAGTAATTGCCTAAGGACTGTAAAAGGAAGGAATGCATTCTTTAAAATACTTTTTGGGGCCGGAGCGATAGCCCAGTGGGTAGGGCGTTTGCCTTGCACGCGATTGGCCCATGCCAGCCTGGGTTCGATCCCTGGCATCCCATATGGTCCCCCAAACACCGTCAGGAGTAATTCCTGAGTGCAGAGCCAGGAGAAACCCCTGAGCATTGCCGGGTGTGACCCAAAAAAGCAAAAAAAAAAATTTTTAAAAAAATTAAAAGTTTATTATATTTAAGGTAACGTGTTATAATGCTGCTGACACTGATGGTTTGGAGTATAGTTACTTTGTCTCACCACTAAACTGTCCAAAACCCTTCCCATGTCTGTGGCACATTTTGTTCACCTACACCCAACCCCCAGCCTGCTGTTCTCAGTGTGCATTCCAGGTCCCAGAGTTCCTTATCAATTGTGCTATTATTCCCTTCTTTTGTTTCCCCAACACCACAGGGGAGTGACACTTTCTCCCTCTGACTAGTTTTGCTCAGCAGGACACCCTCGAGCTCCGTCCAGACTGCAGCAGACTGCACGATGTCGGTCAGATGTCATCTTTTCTTATACCTGTCCAGTAAGGATGCCCTCATAAGGGCTTTGGGCCCTGGCAGTGAGAAAAGACAGTGAAAAAATAATTTGCTGAACAATTTCTATAGTAATTGCTGGTCACTTAGCAGGACTACAGAAAGTTAACCCAGAATTATTTCCTCTCTTACCCAGATGGCAGTGAAAAAGATGGACCGAGCCTTTTCAGAAACTGTCCCTGTCCTTCCGGCCAAGGAAGTTCTACATCACGAGCCTCTAGGAGACTCTTGCACTTCTCCTTTCTAGCCCTGTGACAGCTCCTACAAACATCTATGGATACTTGAGGCTATGTCTCTTCCTCACTGGAGGGAAACCTCTGCGGAGGCAAAGACCATCTGAATCACTCTTACTATGTCCAGCTAGCACAGTTGGCATGACAGAAGGGCACGAACAATTCTCTGCTGAAAGAACAACTGAATGAGCACTACTACCTAACTTACACCTTCATGGACAGGATATCGCTATGATTTCTATATAAGCATCCAGTGAGAAGCTCCAGCTGAAATTACTACTGACCACCAGTAATGTGGGTGAAATTGTTTCCTGAATAGTTAGATTCTTTTATGGCTATGCAAAAGCTTTAGATATGTAGTAATTATAATATACACTGTTCTTTGAGCTTCCCCCATTTTTAAATGAAATTAACAGGAATATCATATCAATTATGTATGAATTAGTTAATCTTGTCTTTTCAGGGGTAGCATTGAGAAAGAAGTCAAAAAAAAGAAGAGATGAGGATGACTCAGAAATAATCCTCACCCCAAAGCAATGAATCACAAGCGCTGTGGACCACGGAAATCTAAGTAGGCCAGAGACAGGTGGAGAGACTGCGACCCCTGGTGGTTGTTCGTGTGCAGGCAGGCACTGCAGCCTGGACTGGCTTAGAGAGGACAGCAACTCCTACAGAAATTCAGGCTGTGGCTGAGGGCATGTGAATTCCTCCCGCTGGAAGCCAGTGGCACTTACCTGAGCAGCAAAGAGCTTAGCACCAAAGAAAGGCCATTTCCGGGCCACTGTCAGGTAGATGCGGATGCACTCAGGAGGGGAACAGCCTTGCAGTGCAGCCCACTTGGTGGTCAGCAGATCTGCCAGGTGCCTGGTTGGGTGGGTGGAACGAGCGGTGCTGGTGAAGCGCCAGCCAGTTTTCATCCCGCTCTGCAGCCCGAGCCGGCCCCGGCCGTACCTCAGCTGTTCAGGGGGTGCTCCATGTCTATAGCGTCTTGGGTAGAACCTATCTAGGACCTGCTGGAGGTGGTGCTGAGCCTTGGCAGGGGGTGTGCCCCCGGGACCTGGCAAGGTGGACCTCTCCAAATCTCCATATTCCACCTGTGGCAGAAGCACAGGGAAGAAACAATCAAGAGTCTGGAGCGGGGCCAGGTGGAGGTGTGTGGGGCTCCAGGGAGAGGTGGAATAAACCATCATGTCATGACTTTATCATAAAGTAGGGTGTGAATGCATGTGAAAAACATTTCTCACGGGGCTGGAGCGATAGCACCGCGCGGAGGGCATTTGCCTTGTATGTGGCAGACTGGGTTCGATCCCCGGCATCCCATTTGGTCCCCAGAGCACCACCAGGACTAATTCCTGAGTGCAGAGCCAGGAGTAACCCCTGAGCATTGCCGGGCGTGAGCCAAAAGAAAAAAAAAACATTTCTCAAAAACACTCTATACTTTCTCACAAACACTGTATACCAGGCTTCAAAGCTGCTAGAGCAACAGCCTTGGACTTGTAGAATATCAGAGATTGTCTAAACCAACTTTCATTTCAGCTGAGGTTAAGTCTTATGAACACAGAGTTCGTTAATGCCAGACAAAGGGAATCAATGTAATCTTGCTTCCAGTTTAAAACAATAATACAGGACACAGGACTGAAGATGCTACAGATCCCAGAGTACAGCAGAACGTTCCAAGTATGACCTCTGGAGTCAGTCCCAGCTCTGCCACTTACCAGTTTTGTGACCGCCATCAAGTTACTTAAACTCTCAGAATTTCAATTTCTTCATTTATTCAGTGGGGATGATAAGTGACTGGGATAATACAAACTGTTTAGCACGGGCCCTCTTTAGAATAGTCCAACAGTGTTTATTATGCTAAAGATCAGCTGTCATTTCCCCTTTTTCTCCAGCGTGCAGTGCCAGACTCTTAAGGAACTATAGAGTTCTCCCTTTGGCAGTGTGGCTTCTTCTGAGTGGAGAAGAGCTGAAGTCTGAATGTGTGTTCCTCTTCCAGTTGAGAGTCCTAAGTGCCAGTTTTACTGTGACGTATACACCATCAGTTTTCAACCACTGGTCTGCACACCAGTGCCTATTCACAGTAGAAAATGTTTGAAAACTACTGGCACACACAAACTATTAGTATAACCCTAGAGGGCAGGCAGGGAGGTGTTCTAGTTTTCAGTATACAGAAAAGGAGCTACCGCACACACAGGGAAAGGGACTTGGCACTATCTCCCAGCAGGAAGGTGATGAGGACTTAAGCCCTGGTCTCTGAATTGCACTGAGATGTGCTGGGACAAGAGTCAGGGGCAGCCAGGGCACTTGGAGGCACCACAAGAGCTGTTGAGTCTCCCTGTGTTTCCATTCCATCTTTGTGCCCAGCGTCCTGCCTCTCTTGCCTGCCGCGCAGAGACTTACCTGGGCCATTAAGGCAGCCATCTCCAGAGCCAGTTCCTTGTTGACAGGGAACCTCCCTGACACTATCTCCGCACTCGTCTGGGAAGCAAGCAGCAGCCGCTTTCGCTCTGTCTCCCCTTTGACTTGACTCGAAAGTACAGCCTACAGGGAAGAGAGGCCAAGAGGCCAGGACTCAGCTGCAATCCCAAACAGATGAATCCATCACTCCGTCTATTCTGATTTCCAATACCAAAAGCAATTTTTTTTTGAACAGAAAACTGCTCAAAAACAGCATTTTTTTTTTATTGTTTTCTATTGCCCTTAGGAAAAATTAACAAAACCTGACATGGACAGATACAGGCCATCGCTCTCATAGCAACAGCTGCACATGGCTCGTTCTGAACACACCAGCAGGCTCACTGGGTTCGGTGAGGGGAACCTGGCGCCTGTTCTCAAAGCTTTTTTTTTTTTTTGCTTTTTATGGATCACACCCTGTGACTCTCAGGAATTACTCCAGGCGGTGCTTGGGGGACCATATGGGATGCCAGGATCGGCCGGGTCAGCTGTGTGCAAGGCAAATGCCCTACCTGCTGTGCTATTGCTCCAGCCCCATGTTCTCAAAGCTCTTTACACAGGTCTGTCGACCATTTAGGCTCACAGAATGAGCTTCCCTTACCAAATTCATTAGGGAGCAGGATGACTTTAAGATTATATAGGAGGGCCGGAGCGGTAGCCCAGCAGGTAGGGAGTTTGCCTTGCATGCAGCCGGCCCATGCCAGCTCGGGTTCGATTCCTGGCATCCCATATGGTCCCCGAGCACCGCCAGGAGTAATTCCTGAGTGCAGAGCCAGGAGAAACCCCTGAGCATTGCTGGGTGTGACCTGAAAAGCAAAAAAAAAAAAAAATTATAGGAGACCATTGGGCTGAGCGGAGCGATAACCCAGCGGTAGTGTTCCTTGCACGCCCGCCGTGCGGTCAGGTTCCATCCCTGGCATCCCATAGGCCTCCCGAGAACGCCAGAAGATTCCTGAGTGCAGAGCCAGGAAAACCCCTGAGCATTGCGGGTGTGACCCAAAAAAGCAAAAAAAAAAAAAAAAAAAAAAAGATTATAGGAGACCAGTGGGAATTATCTGGAAACGTATCTGGTATGAAATTTTCTCACTGACTAAAAAATAGCCACAGGGTTGGAGCGATAGTACAGTGGGGGAGTGTTTGCAATGCACTTGGCCAACCAGGGTTCGATCCCGGCATCCCATATGGTCCCCAAGCACCGCCAGGAGTAATTCCTGAGTGCAGAGCCAGGAGTAATTCCTGTGCATTACCAGTGTGACAAAAAAAAGATTAATTAATTAAAATATCAGGTTATCTTCTGAATTTCTGGAGTTATAGAAACTCCTTATTCATTAATACCATAAAGTTAAGTATCTAAAATATCTTGGCTCACATGAAATTTCCATCTTCTAACATCACTCATGCACCAGGCCCACAAGGTTGGTCTTCTGCCTTATAGGTGAGCATGCGCGCGCGCCAGTGTGTGTGTGTGTGTGTGTGTGCATGCGTGCACATGTTGTGTGGGGACAGAAGCAGAGCTGACGGATATCTCCAGAGGGTTGGCAGGACCACCCCAGGCCCCTCAGCTAATGGTCACCACCCAGTTTTCCTTTGGTGGTCCTCTGCCATCCGCTGGGGCAGAGATGAGGCACCCGTGGCAGCCCGCCTGCTCGCCCCACTCCAGGAGGTTCTCATTACCTGTTTTTGTACATCAGCTTCACGGTGCGTGTGCCCCCTTCAGACTTCCCAGAGTGTAGTTCCTTCAGGGCCTGCTCCCACTTGGAGATAGCATCACAGATCTTAAAAGAGGCAACGAGCAAAGTCATAAAATCCTCTAATCACAGGTGCAGAGTCCAGCCAGGCCAGGGGTGAGTGTCCTAACTTGGTCACTGGTGGGGTCTTAGGCTCCTGGGAACCAGGCTAGCTGGCCCTGTGTTGACATAGTGGTCAAACAAGAAACATTCCCTCACCAGCCCTAACATCTGAGGGTGCTTCTCCAAGGGGCACAGAGGTCCATGTCTGCCGGTTACTGGCCCCATTTCTGTCCCTGACTCCCATTCTTTTCAACAAATAGACCCAGAGGCCTGCTGTGCAACAAGTTTTACTGATAAGATGTATGGTATAGTCCTTGCAGGGCATGGAAAATGGCTATATCGAAGCCCTTGTCCTGTTACCATGAAGCGCACATTTGTGCCAAACCCTGCCTCAGGAGCCCACCAACACCTGATGCCTCCCAGGGTAGAACTCCCTACACAGTGCCACACAGTCTCCACCCCCCACAAGCGCCTTGGTCTGGGGCACCAAAAGGTCCCGTCTTTGTATTTCCTTATCTGGTCTGTGGGCCACACCCAGCAATACTCAGGGCTTACTCCATGTTCTGCACTCAGGGATGACTCCTGTCAGGCTCAGAACCATTTGGGCTGCTGGGAATGGAGCTTGTCTGATGCGTGAACGGCAGGTGCCTCACCTGCCGCACTATCTCTCCAGGAGCTAGCTTCAAACTGCGGTGGGACCCGTAAGCCCACAGAACCTACCTTAGAGTTTCTGGCACCCCAACTTGGGCTATAATTCTTTTTTGCTATGTAAGTTTCCTTTTTTTTTTCTTATTCCTTTCCTCCTCTCTCCCTTCTGCCTTCCCTCCCTCCTTTCTTTAGCTCCCTTTCTAAATAGATGTTCTTCATTAAAAAAAAATAAGTGCCAGGGAAGCAAACAGTATCTGGCGGGGTCTAGGCCATTATCTCCTGTTCACAAAACTGGCAGCGACTTTGGGGCTGCTGCTAAGTGTCTCCGTGTCCTTCCTAGTGCAAGCAAAGAAGAAGCTTTCCCCCAATGCTGCAGTCATTTTACGGGTGCTCGGGCGGGCTGTTGTGATCTCCAGGACAAGGGGCACAAATGACTCTGCCTGCTGCTCAGGGACCTTCGAGGGAGGCAGAAATGCCAATCCAGGGAGCACCTTGAACTCAGCACCAAAGAGACCCCAAGTAACACCCACTGGGTGGACTCTCTCCGTACCCCCACCCCCAAGCCTGGCCAAGGCTTCGTCAGTTTCGGAGGGGACGCCATCACCTTGACACTCCCCTGCAGGCAGTGTTCAACGTCCCTGCCCGAAGGGTCATCCATGAAGAGGGCAAAGCCGGAGTGGGACGATTTCCTCATGCCGGTCTCCTGGTTCAGCCGCTGGAGGAACTCGTCGGCGGTGGAAGAGCCATCAAACCCCACCACCTGCAGGGAGAGTCCTTCTGTGCCCAGGGATCTCCCAGAGCCTGCTCAGCAGGGCTGGGGGTGGGGTGCCATAAAGAGTAGAGGGAAGGCCTGGCTGAGAGGTGCAGGGGTGAGTGTGTGGGCCAGGAGGAAGTGAGCATGCCAAGTGTGTGGGCCAGAGGAAGTGAGCATGTCATCTCACACAGGGGCCGAGTGGGGAACGGACGGCTGCCTACTGCAGGCGAGAATATGACCGTCCTGCCCTGCACTCTAAGCCCCTTCCTTGGACCCCTTCATTAGGTCTGTCTGTCTCAGCCTCTTGGTTCATGTAGGGTTTGCGCAGATAGTGCGACCAGAACATCGAATAAATAAAAGCCCTTCGGGGACTGCAGCTCCCTTCTCCCTTCATCACCACTGATCACACCTTCCCACCCCCTAAACCTAGGCCCACCGTTTCTGTCCAATACCTGGCTTATCTAACAGGAAGCTCAGATGGCTCTGCTCAAATGGGCCGAATACCCACCTGGCCCCAAGGGCTTCTCTGGCACGACAGCAGCAGACAGGCCAGGGCACAGCTTGGACCACTCACCTGGTAAGTCCCGTTGGCGAAGTGCGGGGATACTGAAGGGCAGGGAGTGGAGGAAGGGGTTCCGCAGCAGGATGGACACCACCTCCATGCGCGGACGGCCTGGCCTCCCGCCTCCCCAGTCTGCAGGGTCCGCTCCACTGCCCGCTGGCAGTACGTGGCATACTGGCCGGTTTCATTTCTCAAAAGCCAAAGGAGAAGGGACTTCTAGGGAATCTGTTCATTCCTGCTACTGGGACATCCCGGCTCCCTTCCCAGCTCAAGCCGCAAGCCCACTCTTTGCTCCGGCTGTGTTTTATCAGAATCGATGTACTATAGACAGCTGTTGTGGATATCATTTCCAGAAGCCATAAAGCCTCAGCCATAGAGTAATAACCCGGGACCATCATGGGGAAAGTGAAACCTTATGTGAGGACCCCAGCATAGCAGCCAGGCGTACACGAGATCTGTGTACGCAGCCAAGCCCAGGCACACGCAGATCTCCATGTGCCTGTGTCCTGACCTAGCCCACTCTGCCGCTGCAGCCCTCTCGACCATGCCACCACCTGCAGGACGAGACAGGCAGAGGAAACAGCGTTTACTCACCTGGGATCCGCGTGACGTTGGAGCTGCTGCTTGACGTACCAGAGGAAGTGGTGCTGAGGAAGGAAGAGTGGGGCACACAGAGCCAGGAGCTGCCAGCACTGACGGGCGGAACAGACAACGCGGGGTGAGCGCTGCTCTGCAGCACCACCAGCCCTGAGCTGCTGCACGTTGTCTTCTGTCTCCCCCAAGCAGAGCCCCCCAGCCTGCCGCGGGGACAGGGATGGCTACTGGGTGAGGCTGTGACCGGAATAGCAACCACCGCGCCTGCACGCAGACGCCCAGCCAGGGCTCTGCCTGGGCAGCTGTCCCGTGGCAGCTGAGAGGCTTGGCCTCTCCCTCTGTCTGGGCAGCACCTGCCGGCTCCGATCAGCTGTGGTGCCCCGGGGACGCCCACCTGCATGAGGGAGTACTTCTGAGGGGCCGGCAGCTGGCCTGCTTCATGAGTTGGCAGTAGATCTCACTCTGCAGCTCGGGTGCGCCAGGCAGACCTGCAGCGCCGTCTGGGCCAGAGACACGTGGTAGTCCACTGAAGCAGCCTCCACGGGCACGTTGATGAAGAGCTGGCAGGACTGCAGGGAAAGGACGGGGCAGCCTGGCACACTACCCTTTCCCTTTGTCCTGTGTGCATGTGTGTGTGGGGGGGAGGGGGATCCTGGATGACATGCGTCACAGTACTGGCTAGCAGTGCTAGGGGCCACCAGGACCACCCTGGAGATGTTCCGGGACCCCCTGGCGCAGGGGCTGGATATCAAGGCCTCCTGCATGCCAGCCACGTGCTCCAGGCCTTTCTAAGAGGGAGCACTGGCACCACTTGGACACAGACATGCTAGCCAGGAAGCAACAGGCTCACGGGACACGGAAGCAGGGGAGCTCGGGAGGAAGCCCCAGAGCTTGGGTCTCTCTCCCTAACGGAGTGGCAGGGTGCAAGTCGGGGGCTGGGGGCCATGTCCTTTACACATCCCTCTGTGGGCTAGCGGTAACTGCTCAGGTCACCCATAGTCCAGGAACTGGAGCAGCACCTGGGCACACGGGAGGTCACCGGGGCTGCAGGCGTGGGTTCTGCTCCCACTTTACCTTGAAGAGCTTGAGCGCCTCAGTCTGCAAGGCCTCGGAGGGCAGCGTGGTGAGCGGGGCCAGCAGCCCGTCCCTGCTGTAGCACAGCATAGGGTGCTTCCAGAGTGGGGAACCTGTCGGAGCACAGCAGCAGAGACCAGCTGCCCTCACTCTTGCTGGGACGCTCCTCCCGCCCGGCCCCGCCCAGCTAGACATGTCGGGCAGAGAAGTGGTAATCAAGGCAGGCTGGGATTGGCAACTGGGAGGGTGCCCTGAGGGGGGGCATCCTCACAGCAAGGCTTACACAGGTGGCTGTCACATGTGAGGCTATGCCTGGGGAGTGTGTGCTTGTGGGCTTGAATGCACACAAGTGTGTGTTGAATGAGCACATGAGGCATGTGTAGTGCGTGCTGGTAGTTCGGCCGGGGCCTGAGAACCAGGGCAGAATAAAGATCCTTAAACACCCCAAGCTTAGTTTTGCCTACAGGTTCCCAAATTAATTAGGCCAGCCACCCATTTTCAGGGAAAAAAAAAAAGATTTTTCTCCCCCCCAGTACCTCCATGGAACCTATCCTCTATAAATGAACAAAATCATCCACCAACTGCATCTGAGGCTACTACTGTCCTCTAGGATCTTTCCAGGGCCTCCCACCCAGAGTGGGTATCACTGACTTTGAGAAACACCGATTTAGTCTGATCTCAATTTAAGCTTCACTAATTGATGAGCAAATGCTGCAGATTAATCAACCATCTTCCCTCCAACCTCTGCCCAGCCAGCAAATTTATAGTCTGAATAAGATAAAACACTGGCCCAGGTCTCTGGAAAGCCTGTTTCCCAGATATGCACCGCCGCATACAGAGTGGTCACCCTGGTATCTTCACAAGAAATAGAGACCATGGCATATGAAATAGGAAGGCCGTTCGTGGGCTTAGCTGACTGTAAAACCCAGTTGGGGTCCAGCTGTGTTTGGTGGTGCTGTTGTGGGGGTGCTAGACCAATAGTTTCCCACCGACCACCTCTCTGACCCAAGCGGTAATGGCTGCCTTGCCTTACCTGGCTCCCCCTCACCATCCATGAGTTTTCCGATAAGCTGCTCGTAGGTAGTGCCCACCTTGGCACAGCTGCCCCCCGCAGCCACGGTGAGGTGATAAAGCCATGTATCCTGGAAGACATGGGAAGCTGTCTGCAGGGCTGGGGAGAGCAGGGTGGGAGCAGATGCTCTACAGACACTTCCCTGAAGTGACAGAGTCCATACTGCCCCGACTTGTTTGGAATGAGTCAGTCAAGGCACCATAAGAAAGACTCAGGCCAGGGAACACAAGCCCAGGTATCGCTGCCTGGGTTTTCTCCTGGCCCCAGAGCAGAGATGGGGGTCATGGGCAGCGAATTCACTGACAGGAGTCTTTCTGATCAGGGAAGTCTGAGTACGTGGCCAAGATGCCAGAGAGAAATAAGCCTTTAGGGCGCTTCAGGGAAAGAGGGACGGGAAGATGAGAACCCCAGTTCCAAGCTCGGCCTGCGGAGACCAGGCCCCTCTCTTACCTTCTCGTGCTTGGTGCCGATGAGCAGGTAGGTGGGGCTGTGCTCAGGCGGGTGGATCACCAGGGTACAGTGGGAGGACAGTAACCGCCCAGTTCCTCCAGCCTCATAGTCCTCATCCGAGTCACATGATCGATCGACTTCCTCTATGTGTGCATCCCGTATAGGCAGGCGGCCCAGGGGGCGCTGGGGACAGGGGCCTTCCATGAAAGGGAGAGCCAGCAGGGGTTGGGAAAGTTACCTCTCCCTAAACTCTCGGGTGCCCATGAATGGGGACAGATGACAGGATGGGGAGAGGGTGACTGTGAGCCCTAGGCTGGAGTTTGCTGGGAGAAACAACGTGAACACAGGCAGAGCCATGGGCTCGCATAACAGCTGTGCACTCTGGAAGGACCCACTAGCTGGTTCTGGACTTGTGGGTGAGGTGGGATGCAGGGAAAATGGGGATCTTCCTGGGAGAATCAGAGATGGGCAGTGCTGGGGGAGCAGGAAGTACCTTGTCGTCATGACTCCGATAATAGTAGAATGTTCTCCCAACGAGAGCACACCAGACCAGCTTGGAGTGGCCATGCTTTACCTGCGGGAAAGGGCAGGTGAACTCAGAGGCAAATCCAGGAGCAGCAAAGAGAAGCGCCTAGGAGGCAGGGCATGTCCCATACAACACTCCATACATCCTTGGACAAAATGCCATTAAAAGATTAACCATTACAACCCCGTAACTGTGTATCTCATGGTGATTCAATAAAAAGGAAAATAAATTTAACCAGTGCTCCAGAATGTGTCACGGGAAGAAAACAGCTTGAGTTGTAAAAATGTGAAGAGTAGGTCCAGAGAGACAGTACAGGGGCTAAGGTGCTTGCCTCACACGCAGTGAACCCCAGTTTGATTCACGGCACTGAGCGTGTTCCTCTGAGCACCACTAGGAGTGATCCCTAAGCACAGGGCCAGAAGTAGCCCCAAAGCATTGCGCTCAGTGTGGCGCCCCCAAGCCATCCCCACCCAAATGAAACAAGAATGCTGGGGAGAGAGGGAAGCCCACAATTGGCTGACGCCATGTCAAGTGTGAGCTGTGAGGGGACAGCAGCTGCACCTTAGGCCGAGGAGAGAGAGGTGAGCACAGGCTGAACTGGTGGAGCAGAGGCCAAAGCCGGAGAGCACTGAGTGTCCACACAGGCCTTGCTTGCAGAGGGCACACTCCCTTGCCAACGGCCCTGTTCCTGGGTACGTGCATCTCTGCTCACCACCAGAGGATCCTGAAAAGGAATATCCTTAGCTAGCTGGGACAGTGTCATTCTCAGTGATCATACGACCTCACCTGGGTAGCCACCTCCCACATTTAATAGTGAGGTGAGCTGGGTACAGGTGGGTGGGGCTGGGGATCAGGCTTTCCTTTCCTTTCTGTGAGAATAGCCAATCGCCGCTGCTGGTTGACAGATGCCTGTTTCCAGAGGCAGTTAGACTGAGTTTATCTAGCTAACCACAGTCACGACACGCCTGGGGAAAAGAGCTGTGTGCAGAGAAGGGAACCCGGCACCCCTGGGCTCTCTGGCTCCTGGCCCCTGCGTCCCTTCTCCCAGGCCCACCCATACCTTGGTCAGCCAGCCCTTCACGGTGGGCTTGTTGGCACCGTGCAGGGGCGGGGGCCCCATGGTCTGAACCTTCAGCAGGCTCTGCAGCACCGGAGCCACTCCTCCAGCAGGCTGGGCGAGTCGGCTGTCAGGTAATAGGTTTTCTTCTCGGAGATGAGCTGTGGAGGCAAGAAGTGTTGGGAGACTCCCCACCAGCATGGGGACACAACATGGAGTGACAGGGCGCTGGCTCTGACGTGGACCAATCCCTACACCGCCTTGCAGCCTTCCTTCTCTCCACTCTGGACCCCTTCCCCTCCTCATCCCTCTCTCCCGGCCTCTTGCACCCACACCCCAGATCTGATATCAGTCTCTGCCCTTCAAGCACTCACAAATTCAGGTGAAGTCCAGGGTGCTGATACAATTTCTCTCCTATGTGCCCACTTCACACAGTCAGACCCAAACCCAAACCCAGCACCTGTGGGCCACAACGCCAGCTGCTCGGTGCAGGCTCACCTGGAAAGTCTGGCCATCCTCCCTCGAACAATTTGACAACGGGAGTTCAGTTCCACCTGGCCTTGCGGTTTCCGGATGACGCCATTCTGAAGGAAAAGAACAGGGAGGAGAGAGGCTGGTGTGTGTGTTGACTTCCCAGGGCACATCATGTCTTCTCTCTTACTCCGGGTCACAGGCAGGAAAGGGAACTGGTACTCCCCAGTCACCCTGGACTAGATAATGGGTAACTGGTCCTGGATCCTGTTTCTAGCTAAACAGGGCAACAATTAGAGATTCGGGTCCTTCTGACCAGGCCTCAGGAAGAACAGAGTGAGTCTTTAATTGGGTGAATAGCCACCAAGCTATGAGTGAGCAATAAAGCCCTGAATTCTTCCTGCTACATTCTTTATCCCAAGCATGGCAAACACAGTGGCCGAGCTAACACTACCACCTTCCCAATGGCACTGCAAACATCACTAATCTAAGCGCCTGCTCACTGCAGACATCCACTAATCTAAGCGCCTGCTCACTGCAGACATTACTAATCTAAGCGTCTGCTCACTGAGCAATACAGCCCAGGCCAGAACACTGAACATGGTGTGCAAAGCGGAGGAGCCACTATGGCTCAATGGGGACACATGGGACAGAGCCTTGTTGCTTTTTTGTTGCTGTTGGGTGGGGGTGGTGCAGAGGGGTCTTCCTAAGCATTGCTCAGGGTGCACAGGGGCTACTCCGAGCGCTACTTGACACTATCCCAGATGGTTCAGTGCCTGGGCCTGACAATGCAGTGACTTGACAATGCTTCACTGAGGTCACTAGGGTCACTCCCAGCAGAGCTGGGGAACCTCCAGGACTACACCCAGCAGCACTCAGGGGTGGTGGTGGGCGGGATCAAACTCGGTCCTTCTGCATTGAGTGAGGCATGTGGTCCTGAGGCCTGAACTATCCCCATGGTCTTTTCTTCTCCTCTTTGAAACATTATGTTCAAAGGGGTCTTTCAAATGAGGAGCCTAGAGGAAGAAGGTGAAGGAGGCAACGGATCTGCTGCTGGAACAATGTGACCACCCAAGGGCAGGCTGGCCACTTCTTTTACAGGACCAGGCATAGGAAATAACCACCAAACCCTCCAGACCCAGACTACTCACGGTGAGAGGCAACAAACTTCTGCTTCTCCTGGTGGCCCCAAACTCCTCCCACTGGCCACCTTTCACCCCGCGCCCAGGCCTAGGTGGCCCCTTCTTCTGGCCTCCTCCCACACTTCCAGAGTCCTTTCAACTTCAGCAAGGAAAGAAAGGAGGGTCTCACCGGGGACTTGTAGTACATGATCTGCCCCCTGTCTCAGGACAAACCAGCGTCTCTTCCACGTCTTCACCCGGCTCCCCCATTTTCAGCAGGTAGCCCGACTTCTCCAGGGACTCCTGCACAGGTGGGGAAGAGGAGAAGGGGGTAGACAGAAAGGGGAAATGCTTTAGGGTTCCTGGAGGCCACCAGAGGCCAAAAGGGTCCAACTGACTCACTCTTGGTGATAATGACACAAAATGATTGAGCACAAACGAAGTGTGTGTTCAGAGCACTATGCCCTGCTAAGGGTTCAGAAAGGCCTAGCTGAAGCATGGGCATTCCACGGGGAAGGACGGTACCTACTGGACGGCACCTGACCATACCAAGATGGCTGTGGGGCTTCAGGAGGAAGAGGCTGGCTGCGGAGGGCTTCTGAAGACGCTGGTCAAGGGAGGAAAAGTGGGGAAGAGGAGGAGGAGGAGGAGGAGGAGGAGAAAAGGGGGAGAGGAGGGTGAAGAGGAGGGGAGGAAGAAGAGGAGGAAGAGAAAAGTGGGGGAGAGAGGGAGGGGAGGAAGAGGAAGAGGAGGAAGAGGAGGAGGAAGAGGAGGGAAGAAGGGTGGTCAGGCAGCCAGGAAGGGGATGGAAGCTGGGGAGGGAAGATGGAGGGAAGATGTCCTGAGGGGGGAAGATGGAGACCGGAGACCCAGCCACGTGGAGGAAGGTCTGGCTGTGTGGCCCAGCCACGTGTCTGAGCCTCAGTTTTCACGACCGTAAATGAAGAAATAACCAAGCACAGGGCCAGGCCCCGCTGAGCTGGGTCGGGAGTGTTAGGTCCTACCCTTCGGGGTCAGCATGGTGCTAAAGTGAGGGAACATTGTCAAATGCCTTTGAGAATCTCTCACTTGAGATACCCAGAGGGGTCACTGGGAGGATCTGGGGTGGGGAGTAGGCTTGGGTGCAATCAGGCGGTGCTTTCTGTTTGCTAACTGAAGGTGGGTTTGCATATGGATGCAATGGTCATTTTTTTTCTGAAATGGGGCCTGAAGCCTGGGACCTTCTCCTAACTGGCCCTTTCTGTTTAGAGAAGGTGCTTGCTCCTTTGGGGGTCCGTGTGTCCTGAGGCCAAGCCACACACCCCAGTTCGCTCCAGCAGCAGCCCCCTCACCCTCTCCCTTTAATAACGCCAGGTGCTCCTCTCACCCAGCTGCTACCCGCACGGTGCTCCCACTCTGCCCGGCCCTGTGGGGCGCGCCTCCTACCCCACTCAAACCCAGCCCCTCCGTGGAGTAGGGATGAGGCACGCTGCAGCTTGTGCTCAGGCTCTGAGTAGACGCTGTCCAGCGAACAGGCATCTGGGGAATCGCGTAGTCCCCCTCGGAACTCAGCGAGGACATGGAGACACCTGGTCAAGGGAAGTGGTGTTGGGGTTCGGGCCCACAAATCCCCAGGCCACCCCACACCGACACTGAATACCAGGAAACCAGACACTGTACCCAGAGCCACGGGATGGGGAAGAGGCACAGCAGAAGGACCCGACATAGGCCTGGTGGACACACAAGGGGTACAGCGACATGCACCATCTTCCTCACTCACCCGCCCCAAGTCTGGTGCTAAGGACTAAGGGATCAAGCAGGGACCCCTGGGTAACACCTGGCATGGGTGAACACAAGGGCCCCTCATTGTCTCCCCAGCCACCGGCTCCCTTCTCCATACCTCTCTTGATGGCCCGGGGCTGCCCAGTCCACTAGTCTTCCTGGACTCAGGGCAGGGGGCAGAGGCGCGAAGCTGGCCTGTGAGCTGCAGTCGTCATCGGAGCCCGAGGACTCATCCACAAAGGGGACGCTGCTGATCTGCGTGGCTTTCTGCAACACAAGCCCCACCTGCCCTGTAGCTAGGCTGCAAATCAGATCTTTCCACCCGTCCATGCGTGGGGTCTGGGGTTGGCGGGGTTGGGGGTGGAGGGAAGGCTGCCCAGCTTGTCAGGGCACACAGATGCCACTGCCTGGCAGAGGCACTCAGCAGACAATTGTCCCCTCCTGACCTCACCTCCCTGCTTCTCTTGGGCCTCCCTCTCCACAACATCCTCCTCCAGGGTCCCTAAAGGGGCTGCTTCATCCAGCCTCACTGGCTGGCCTTGAGGATCCTTGTTCCCTGCCACTAGGGCCACAATGCCATGCCAAGGGCACACGTGAGAGGAGGGCTTAAAAATGGGAAGAAGGAGGCTGGAGTGATAGCACAACGGGAGGGAGTTTGCCCTCGCACATGGCTGACCCTGGTTCGATCTCCAGTATCCCATATGGTTCCCGGCACCACCAGGAGTAATTCCTGAGTGCAGAGACAGGAGTAACCCCTGAGCATTGCTAGGTGTGATTTCCCCATCCTCTTCCCCCACAAAAAAAAGTCTTGATATTGGTGAAAATGTGGGGAAAGGGGATTCTGCAGTGAGAAAAAATTCATTTGGGAAAAGAAAAATCCATTTGGAAGGCAGTGTCTGCCTGCCCTGTAAAACTTTCTTACTCAGGGGCTGGAGAGATTACACTAGGTTACTTATCTTGCACACGGCTTCCCTGGGACCATATGTGGTCCCCTAGTCCCTGCCAGGAGTGAGCCCTGAGCAGAGTCAGGAGTAAATGCACCGAGTTTGAGCATAGCCTGGTGTGGTTCCCAAACCAAGAAAACAACAAAAACTCTTTTTTTTTTTTTTTTTTTTTTTTTTGCTTTTTGGGTCACACCCGGTGATGCTCAGGGGTTACTCCTGGCTCTGCACTCAGGAATTACTCCTGGCGGTGCTCGGGGACCATATGGGATGCTGGGGATTGAACTCGGTCAGCTGCATGCAAGGCAAACGCCCTACCCACTGGACTATCGCTCTGGCCCCAGCAAAAACTCTTCTGATCCATAAGCTGAACCTTAAGAACCCTGATCCACAGAACTACGTATAAGTAAATGGACTAAACACACCTGCAGTGACGCCATGCGGCACTTTAGAAGTAAGCGGAGACAAGACTTGTCACTGAGTGCGGGGCAGGTTAACGCCATGAGGCTGAGGCTTTTTATGTTTCTTGCCATCTGGAGGCTTCATTAATGTTTGCTTTGTGGGGTGGTGTCAAACTGAAGAGTAACATGCAATTTGGCAAGGTGTCTGCTTCTGAACCAGTGCTGTGGGACCAACAGTGTTGATCCCAGGGGTGCCTGGGGAACTATGCGGGCCGATTTCACACAGAGCACACGAACCCGCTCACTGAGCTATCTCTCTGGTCCCACAGATTTCACTTCTTGCTTGGTCCATGACCATTTGGATTCAAATGTTTATAAGTGTAGAATTTTATACTGACGCAAATCTAATAAGCAATGAGTACAGAGCGGGCAGTGGCCCCAGAGCGGTGTCAAGCCTGCTACAAGGCCCTGCTCTGGCCACTGCACACCAGGAAGAGGGCCCCAACCCCCCTCTTCAGACAGCAGCCTCTTACCCCCTTCAGGGGCGGTGTAGACCGGCACGGTAACACTCTTGTAGATGAGGCCAGAGAAAGGTCCAGGGGAGGCAAGAGCGGAGGGCGTGAAGCTGGTGAGGAAGCAAAAGTGAGACCAGGTGAGACCAAAGCCTCACCATGAGGCACGACTGGTGAGTCACGGCAGGCAGAGGGCTGGAGAGCAGGGACCCAGAAGCCTTCACTGGGAGACTCTGACAGGGGACAGCCCCCTTTCTTGCCAAGGCCTTTACCAACGATGTGAACAACCGGTTTTCATTCACTCAGGGGTTCTTGGCTGTCCTGTGACTGGGGACACAATCCAGTAAGGACACAGCTCCTTGGCCTATAGTCTTGGCACCTCGGAAGGGAAACCGTTTCAGGTGGGGGGGCTGTGGTAGAGGACCCCACCTCTACTGTGCCAGCTCTGTAACTGATGACGACCCCAGTCCCCCACCTGGACACCAGGCAGGTGACGAGCTGAGATGGCCATGTCCGCTTCCTCCCCGGAGGCCCCTGCTTTAGGTCCACCTCACACAGGTGAGGCGGTGAGGAGTGGTGACGAGGGCTGTGCCCGAGGACCCTGGCCTGGGGTGTTGCTTGTTCTCCCACAGGCTCATCCTGCCCACCCAGGCCCCTGAGGGGACTTACCACAGCAGGTGACATTACTCCTGGGAGACACATCAGAGAGCCGCAGGCCTGAAGTGGCTACAGCATAGATCCGGCTCTCCTGGAAAAAGTTTCGGAGGGTCAGGGCCCTGCACTAAGCTGCCCGCACTCCCGGAGGCGTGGGGAAAAAGTCGGGCCTTGATGGTAAACAGACCTGAGGCCCAAACCAGGCTTGGTCAGTTACTAGGAGGATTTAGGACCAAGTTATATGATTTCTGGGCCTTGTTTTCCTCAGCTCTAAGACAAAAGTAATAATTCCACCTCACACTGTTGTAAAATAAAATGATTAATATGAATATCTAACCCCTGGCATGTAACTGGTGCCCGTGGTTATTCATTTCCTCTTGCTGCCACCCTGCCCTTGGTGCCAGGGCATTCAAGAGGGAGGGGCGAGTGACCTATTTCCCTGGGATCTTACACATTTCTGAGACAACGAGAACCTCAGAGCCCCTTAGCCAGTTAGGGCTCACTACGCCTTGGCAAGTGGCTTGTTTGGAAGCCAGGACACACTTTTCCCTACAGCAATGTGTCATCAGGGTTAGGTTTTGGGGCCAACCTACAGTCAGCTGAGCTTCCCCAGACCCCAGAAATCCTCCAGAGGAACTGCTACCCTCAATTCTTGCCTCAGCCCACTCTGGACCGAGGGGCTTATGCCTCCCGCCCCCACAGGCCTGGGGAGCTTTATCTATGCGCTTTGATCATACCCAAACAACTCAGGAGGACAACAGCCCCCCCACCCCCACCCCTCATGCTTATCTTTCCTCTAAGATAAAAGAGAAAACAAAGCCCCCCCCCAGGTGACAGATTAAGTCTAGGGACCAAAGGAAGTGACCTGGCTCAGGGAGGCGGCTTGGCTGGGGAATGCTATTGGGTGTCACCTCAGACAGAGCAGCAACACTGCATGGGGGCTGAGGGGGCCCAGCTGATCATCCTGTAATGAGATTGAGACAGAGAAGGGAAGGGTGTCCCAAGAAGGGCAGGGGATGGATCAAGGGACTCTACTGGGTACCAGTAGTAAAATCTAAGCATAGACAAGGCTTCTAATTTCAGAGGAAATCAGAAGTGAAGGAGGAGAAATTTAGGTTAAAGAGAGGTTGGAGTGTTTTACCACGGGCTGCCAAGTGCATACCTCAGAGTGATGTTGAGGAACAATTGGAAAAGGGCTCTGCAAACTCTAAACGGGCAACAATATACGGAACCCGGGCGGAGCGATAGCCCAACGGGTAGGGCATTTGCCTTGCACGCAGCCGCCCATGCCGGCCGGGGTTCAACTCCGGCATCCCATATGGTCTCCCGAGCACCTCCAGGAGTAATTCCTGAGTGCAGAGCCAGGAGTAACCCCTGAGCATTGCCGGGTATGACCCCAAAAGCAAAAAACAAACAAACAACAACAACAAAAAAATATACAGAACCCCTGGACTGAGGCAAGTCCTCATTCTTCTATGTTCCCACCCCCATGGTCACTGCCCAGGTGGCCCCACATAAGGAGGGGGCTCTTGCTAAGCAGGAGAGGCACAGTCTCCGGGCTGACACCGAGAAATATCACACACTTCCCGTGAACTACTGTAAGCATCTGCTCCACAGAACACTCGGATCCTCACAGAGACCCTAGTGAAGAGGCACAAGTATGCCTATTTGCACAGATAGGGAAACTGAGGCCCAGAGGTTTAATCATCCACCCAGGTCACCTAGAGGCTTGATGCTGTGCTCTTCATCACCACACTGCCCAGGGTCATGGCGTTTCAACAAGAAATACACGCTCCCTGCGCCCCTACCTCAGAGCATGGCTTAGCAGGTGCCAGTAGGGGGACACCAGCTGTTCTCCCTCCTGGCTCTGCCCTGGGGACAGAGATCTGAGTGGGCGCAGGGGCCCCGACCCTCCAGCCTAATTACTCAGTCCCTGCCTTGCCTCTTACCCATGATGGAAACCGGTGCAAGGGGGTGTGGGCGGCTTGTTCCCCAAGTCCACTTCCTCCAGCTCCGTTTGGGAGGCCTTGGAGGGGTTTTCCCTTTCCTTCCTCCCCTGCTTGCAGCTGTTCCTCCATCTCCATCCTCTCTGGCTCCTCTCGTGGCTCAGCAGGGGCGGCCACCTCCGGAAGGCCAGGGGCGTGAAGGGCTGAGAGGGTCCCGATCTCACGGCTCACCACGGCTAAAGTGTCCAGGACAGGCCTGGGGCTGGCTGTGGTGCCTCCTGGCCAGCTGGAGGCTGTCCCGGGGTTGGCAGGAGTCCGAGCCTTGGGCAGGGTCACACTGCTTCCAGGCCAGCCTTCCGGGCAGAGGTCTTTGTCCCAGGGAGGGGCTGTCCCCTGAGGAGCGGCCAGACCTGCACCCCAGGAAGCCAAACCATGTCTGGGGGTGCACGGCGTTCTGCAGGGCTGGCCTGAGATCCCTCTCTTCTCAGGCGAGGTGGAAGCGCCTGGGCCTTTGTGGTCTCCCCATGCTGGGCCACACTGAAGCGAGAGACTTGCAAGGGGTTTTCTGCTTGAGGCTCCGAGTCCTTGCTCTGCAAAGCACCTGAGGAAGGGGCCTCTGCAGCCATCTTCAGGGTCACCTGGACCTGAGGACCATTGTCCTGCCCCGCTGACGGGGTACTGGGCCCGACAAGACAGCATCTTGCTTGGGGCTTCCCTGCAGTTTCATCAGCCACTTTCCTGAAGGTGGCATCTGAAGAGCTGTAATTGGGGCAAAGGCAGGCATGCTAGGACGACCCTCCTTCATTCCCGCCCCGCATGCCCACACACCCCCGCCAACTTACCTTCCAGGGCAACTTGAAGGGCCCCCACCTGCTCCTCCAGCTGCTGATTACAGCTTTTCAGGTGCTGATTCTCCGTTTCGAGCTGGGCAAAGCCGAAAAGGGGAAACTTTCAAATACACAGTCCAGGGATTCAGAGCGGACTCAAATTAGAGAACTTAAATTAGGGAACTCAGAATTATAGATCCAATCCTCAGTATAGATCCAATCTTTACACAAGCTCAAGTGCTGACAGACCCTGCCTGGAGCCCGGCACCCTCCCTCTGGGTGTCTGGTTTTAGTTGGGATGGAATTCCATTTGGCAGCTCGGGAAGTTCCTTTTCGAAGTTATTGCTAACCTTTTTTAGAAGTCATGAAATGCAACACATATATAGAAAGCAACATGCCACGGCAGCTTAATGGATGATTCTGAAATTCATACTCAGGTGACCGCCTCCCAGCTTAAGAACAGAAATGTGTGGCAGCTGGAGTGACAGTACAGTGGTAGGGCATTTGCCTTGCACACGGCTGACCCAGGTTCGATTCCCGGCATCCCATATGGTGCCCCAAGAACTACCAGGAATAATTCTGAGTGCAGAGCCAGGATTAAGTCCTGAGCATTGCCAAGTGTGACCCAAAAACAAAACAAAACAAAAAGGCAGAAATGCGCCCACACTGCAGACACCCCTGGGCCAGCCCTTCCCAGTGCCAGGGCGTTCCCTCACCATAAAGGCAACGGTCCTTCGAGTGGTCACTCTAGGTATTCCTGGCTTTACCATGGAGCTATGCATCCCCACACTTGTTGGTTTAGTTGTATCCACGTCTGAATTCTTTACTCCTAAACAACTTCAGGTACCCATCCCCATATAATTTTGGACCAACCCCCCCCCCCCCCCCACCTCAGGAGGGCCTCCGGGATACGGTCAAACAGGTGGAGTGGTTCTGCTTGACCCCACCAAGGTCACACTCAGGGGCACTTGGAGTCCCTGGTGCCAGAGATGGAACCCAGGGCTTCAAATGTGTACATGACCCCAGAGGTATATTTATCAGCCCCATATATAACTTTTGGCACCCCAAAAACTTAATTACTAATAGCCTACTGTGAACTGGAAGACTTTCCAATGATCTAAATATGACTTAGCACATTTAAAAAATGCTAATCACATACTGTGTCCTTACCATAAAACCACAAAACAAAATATAAAACGTTAAAATAATTATAAGAATAAAACCATCCACTGTGCTATACTCTATTCATCAACACTGGGTGCAAGAAAATTCGTGTGAAAATGGACCAGAACGGTTTGTTTTTCTTTTTGGGGTCACACCTGATGATGCTCAGGATTTCTTGGGGTGCTTGGGGGAACATATGGGATGCTGGGGATCAAATCCAGGTCAGCTGTGTGCAAAGGATACGCCCTCCCCACCATACTACTGCTTCCCGGGACCAGTATAGTTCTAATCCACACTGGAATGAGAGTTTCAGAGCAACTATTGCTGCATGTCTGGCTTCTTTGCTTCACATACTATCTATGAGATCTATCAGTTCAGTTGCTGTATTTTCTCTTAAATTAAATCCAATGCGGGGCTGGAGAGATACTACAGAGGGTATGCTGCTTACCTTGCACATGGCTGGCATACCATGTGGTCCCCCAAGCCCTGTCAATAGTGATCTCCGAGTGCAGAGGCAGGAGAATGTCCTGAGCACAGGCAGGTGTGGACCCCAAACAAAATAATTAAATCCACTGCATTTCACAGAATACCTTTAGCAGGGCCAGAGCTGTGAAACATGAAGGTGTCTTTGTTCCCCAGACCTGTACTCTAGGAGTACACAGAATGAGATACGAGTCCACAGAAAGGGCTGGGGCAAAATGGGCTAATTATCCTCCCTCCTTACACACTTTCCTTACACGGAATGAACTAATTATGTCAGGACAGAAAGAAAAAAAGCTGAGGTAATTTTTTCTTTCCTCAGCTTTAATTTTTCTTTCTGTTCAGGAAGGGATTATTTTATTACAATTTTTTTGTTTGTTCTATTTTTCAACTATGTATATTATAGCTTCCAACCATTAGCATCTTAAAGCTACAGTCAATAATGAACTATGAAAATGGATGGACAGGGATGGAAAATAAAACAGGAGCTATCAGGTTGGGAAGGGTTAGTTTTCATGAGTAGATCTTTGCTCTGGGGTAATGAAAGTTTTGAAGTAGCGGTGATGGTGGCACGTGAATGTGTTCTATGTCAATGAACTGTGTATCACTGTATCACTGTCTTCCCGTTCATCATCGATTTGCTCAAGCAGGCACCATTAACATCTCCATATGTCCTGTCTCATGCAAGTAGAGCCCAAGGGCACCTGCTTGCTCCAAGAACATAAAGAGCCTCAAACCATTCCATCAGGTCATGGGAATGAGGTCTATAATTGTTACTGGTATCTGGCATATCAAATACGACACGGGTAGCTTGCCAGGCTCTGCTGTGCGGGTAACATACTCTTGAAGTCATCTCAAAATCCAGCATTTATTGATGAACCGCCAGGCTGTGATAGGCTGGTCTGCTGGGTGGAGTTCTGACGAGGGGGAAGTCCGGATGTGGAAAATGGAGGTCCTCATGGAGTGGGGGGGTCGTCTAGCTTGTTGTGAGGCTCTGCTGGGGTGGCGGGCCAGGGCTAGAACCTGCCATCCCTCCCGGGCACCTCATGAGCGGCTGGGCACAGTGAGAGCCAGTAGCAGCTCTGCCCCATGTCTGTTTATTATGAACTGCGTATTAAAAAATAAAACAGAAAAACCCTAAGGAGATGGGGAGATAGGGGACATGTCGAGCACGTGCTTGTCACCAGAGCATTCCCTGGCACACGCCCCTGATGACTGAGCCTGGAATGGCACCCCTACCCCAACGAAACTTAAATAAAGGGGAAAATTAAAAATCCTCAATTTTATGACTACTTTTATCATAAAAAAGATAGTGGAGAAAGGGAAGCCAGTGATGGGAATGAACGTGTGTGCTCAAAAGGAAAGGCCAGAGAGGACAGAGCCATAGTCCAGCAGGGAGGGCGTTTGCCTTGCACAGGGCCGACCTGGGTTTGATCCCCAGCTTTCCATATGGTCCCCCGAGCAGCACCAGGAGTAATTTCTGAGTGCAGGGCCAGGAATAACCCCTAAGCATCGCCACATGTGACCCACAGAGTGAAAAAAAAAGGAAAGATAAGCAAAGGGCTGAGATTCTGAGAAATAACTCACTCCTTCTCCCCCAAACTTAAACCCCCTCTCCTGCACAGAGCTCAGAAGCAATTCTGAGGATACCCAAACCAGGTCAAAGATAGAGGGAGAAGTGAAGCTTCTCAGCGTTGACAAAACAAAAACAAAGGCCAGCTGAGGTCCCACCAAGCAGAGCCAGAAGAATAACCCATCACCTTCCTGTCACCTCCCAACTTCCAAGCAGGCTTTCCACTCACCTCAGATAACTTCAGAGTCACCCACTCTTTGATCTTTGCAGCTTTCTCTTGAATGACTTTTGCTTCCTCAGCTCTTACCAGTTTCTAAGAGAGGAGAGAGAAAGAAAGGGAAAGAGAGACATTAATTAATCTTAGCAGTTATGGTCGTAAGAGGCAGAAAGGGATGAGAAGACCAAGCTACTAATACCAAGCTACTAGGCAGGAGAGGCAAAAAGAAAAATTACTCAGGTCTGGAGAGATAGTACAATGGGATAGGGCACTTGCCGCGGCATGTGGCCGACCTCAGGATCCATCCCCAGCTTCCCCTAGCACTCCTGGGAGTAATTCCTGCATGCAAAACATATGCCCTATCCACTGTACTCCAGCCCATTTGTATTTTTTTTTTTTTTAATTTTTTTTTGCTTTTATTTTGTTATTTTTATACAATTTTTAAAGCATATAAAATGATAATGAAAATGAACAACCACATAAGTAAAAAGTCTCTCATGAGCATCAAGAAGAAAAAAGCGCAAGATAGCAGGGTAGGGGGTTTGCACGCGGCCAGCCCGCGATCCCGAGCCGCGTAGCGGTAACTAGTCGAGCCAGGAGAAACCCCTGAGCATTGCCGGTGTGACCCAAAAGCAAAAAAAAAAAAAAAAAAATAGAAGAAGAAAAGATAAGCTAAAGGAGAATAGTTTGTAAAGTTTCTAGAAGACCATTGGTTGGTTGGTGGTTGGTGAGAGTTCTGATCAAACGGCAAACAGAGCAAGATGTAATAGGAAAGAGTTCGAGAAGTCAGACCATGACAGTCTATATCCGTTACTTCGGGGATTTTCACCTTGGGAGGGCCATTTCCATGGTGCACAGAATTCATAGGGCATTATTTTATTTTTTTGCCCGCAGAACAACTACAAACTGTAGAAAACATAAGCAAAACCAAAACCTGTAACATCTGAAGTCCCCACAGTTGTAAGGAAACTTTGGGAGGATGTCAAAACTTAGAAGAGAAAGTGGTTCTGGATTGCTCTTTGCAGGTTTCAGTTTCTGGCCTAAGGGAAAGACAAATTCAGGACATTGAGTGATGGGCTGGAGTGACAGTACAGGGCACGCTGCCAACCTGGCCCAAACCCCAGCACCCCATATAGTCCCCTGAGCCCACCAGGAGCACAGAGCCAGGAGTAAGCCTTGAGCAATCTAGGGTGTGGAAAAAAAAAGACGCGAGTAACTAAAACTTCAGTGGAGAAACTAGACATCTTCCTGGCATTTGAAAATCAGAAGAGAGTGGGGTCTGAGCAGTATTACAGTGGGCGGGGCATTTGCCTTGCAAGCAGCCAATCCAGGTTTGATCTCTGGCATTCCATATGGTCACCTGAGAACCCTCAGGAGTAATTCCTGAGGGCAGAACCAAGAGTAACCTCTGAGTGTCACTGGTTGTGTACCCCCTCCACTGCCAAGAAAAACCCCTGAAAGTCAGAGTTTGTGACAAACATGATTAGAACTGTTGCTCTGAAGTCTTCTTCAGGTAACCTGCATCACTCAGTCAGGTTAACTGTTCTTTCCATCTGCTATCTCCATCATAGCAGATGATGGAGCAGATGATGGAGACTCACAGATATGGGGGCAGAGCTGCTACTGGCTCTCCCTGTGCCCAGCCGCTCACGAGGCACCTGGGAGGGATGGCGGGTTCTAGCCCTGGCCCGCCACCCCAGCAGAGCCTCGCAACAAGCCAGACGACCCCCACTCCATGAGGGCCTCCATTTTCCACATCCAGACCTCCCTCTCGTCAGAACTCCACCCAGCAGACCAGCCTATCACAGCCCGGCTCCTCAATAAATGCTGGATTTAGAGATGACTACAAGAGTATGCTACCCGCACTGCAGAGCCTGGCAAGCTACCCGTGTCGTATCTGATATGCCAAATACCGGTAACAATTATAGACCTAATTCCCATGACCTGATGGAATGGTTTGAGGCTCTTTATATTCCTGGAGCAAGCAGGTGCCCTTGGGCTCTACTTGCATGAGACAGGACATATGGAGATGTTACTGGTGCCCACTCGAGCAAATCGATGATGAACAGGAAGACAGTGATACAGTGACAGTGATACAGTGATCTCCATCATCAGTGATCCATTCTCTTCATGATTTCTGGTGCTCAGAAGAGCCTGGGGAATGGCTGGGATTTTGTGGTCTTCAGTACCACACTGGCTAGGAGCACCAAAGACGGGGCAACCAGGGGATTCATACTCACAAAGACTTACTGTGCCACTCAGTTCAAGTATGAGACCATCAAAATCACTAGTTCCTCTGTCATTCTATCATGCTGATCTGGGTGGTGACCAGGGAACCCATGCAGGGACAGGTTAAAGAGGAGGCTGGCTCTGTTTGCTACAAGTAAGGGATCTTGATATTATCTCCCTGGCCCCTAGCTAGCTGAGCTATTTGCTAGGGTGGGTGGAGCTCTCAGGGAATTCGCCTTCAGGCTCTGTTGCTATGGGGGAATGAGGTCCAATATGGCCCCCATCAGCACTGCTATCAGCAGTGGAGACAGGTCACAAGATGAGCCTGCCAGTAACGCCCACACCTGCTTATGCAGTACAGTTTTCTTGCAAATCATCCCAATGTTCTAAGTACAGGGCTGAGTATTCAGTACCAACTCCCTGCTCTCCAGGGTAAAGTTCCATTCTCATAAGGCACTTTCAGAAGATAACAGGTTGCTCCACAATGGGGGTTTCTTTCTCTCCAAGTCTTTCTGTCGCTCTGTCCCCACTGGAGATGCTTTGTTCTAGGTCAAAGTCAGTTTGGTTCCAGGTCAATTTCTGTACATCTGATTCTAAATTGTGCATTAAGTTGTCGTGATTGCAGAAGGAGAAAGAATTTTCCAATTCAGCCATCTTGCCCTGCCATGGCAAAGCTTTTTAGACAGGATTTCATCATACCTGTCAAAATCTTATTTAATTTTTAGAGTACGGAGCCTGAACGTGGGCCTCTGCACATATGAGGCACAAGCTCTAAGGCTGAGAAACGTTCTAGGCTCCTCTGTCAATACTGTAAATGTATATAACTTTTGACCTAGTTGCTTAGGAATTGTTTGCTGCAATATTATCTGATAAAGGAACAGAAAGCAAAATACTCAGAACTGGAAATAACCTAAAGGTCCACCAATAAAAGGTTGACTAAATAAACAAAATAAGAAAATGGAAAAATATTGGGGTATGTATGTACTTCCATACATAAAGAACATTCAAAATGAATAATGAGAAATAAAAGATTGGGGATAGAGGAAAAATGTTACTAGTCATTTTATGAGACATGGGGCAGAGCTGCTACTGGCTCTCACTGTGCCCAGTCACTCATGAGGCGCCTGGGAGGGATGGCAGGTTCTAGCCCTGGCCCGCCACCCCAGCAGAGCCTCACAACAAGCCAGATGACCCCCACTCCATGAGGACCTCCATTTTCCACATCCGACTTGCCCCTCGTTAGAACTCCACCCAGCAGACCAGCCTATCACAGCCTGGCGGTTCATCAATAAATGCTGGATTTTGAGATGACTACAAGAGTATGCTACCCCGCACTGCAGAGCCTGGCAAGCTACCCGTGTCATATTTGATATGCCAGATACCAGTAACAATTATAGACCTCATTCCCATGACCTGATGGAATGGTTTGAGGCTCTTTATGTTCCTGGAGCAAGCAGGTGCCCTTGGGCTCTACTTGCATGAGACAGGTCATATGGAGATGTTACTGGTGCCAGCTCGAGCAAATCGATGATGAACGGGAAGACAGTGATACAGTGAAGACAGTCATTTTATAACCTCTGAGTTTTTTATATTTCCTTTTTTACTTTTTATTAGCCTGTGTTACCAGTATATTCAACAAATAAACAAAGCCAAATGAGCACTTAAGCATAGAACTTCTCTTAAAGTAATCAAGGGTAAGAGGAGACAGAAGAGTGAGTGTGTATTCTTGTCATGTAACTGTTTATTTCCTTGTCTCTTAAAGTAATCCAAGGGTAAAAGAAGGCGGAAGAGTGTATACTTGCGGTACAGTTTTCTTGTACAGTTTTCTTTCTGCAAGAAAACTGTACTGCCATGCAAACCGTTATGTCTTCCAGTGATCAATTAAGCCAGAGCTCATTAGGACCTGAAAGCGCACTGAGTTGACAGAGGTCTACTGTGAGTTGTATTAAGACCATTTTTGCTTGTTGCCAGTTGGATTGTTTTTTATTTTGGCCCCATCCCTAGCTGTGCTTAGGCTTACTCCTGGCTTTATGCCCAAGGATCAACTTATGTTCAATCCCTGGCACCACATAGAGTCTCCCAAGCACCACCAGGAGTAATTCCTGAGTGCAAAATTCAAAGTCAGCAGGACTAGAAGCTGCTAGTCTCCTCATTTAACCGGGAAGATATTGTTTGATATAACCTGTTAAACAGAAAATCATCTCCATATTTACTTTAAAGGCCAGAAGAGCTTTTCACATCTTTTAAAGAATTCCCTTCCTTCTCCCCTGAACATCGCTGGGTATGGCACAAAACAAAAGCAAAAACAATTATGCATTTTTTTCTTTTTGGGTCACACCAGGCAATGCTCAGGGGCTATTCCTGGCTCTGAACTCTCCTGGCGGTGCTTGGGGGATCATATGGAATGCCGGAGGTCTAACCTGGATCAGCAGCATACAAGGCAAACGCCCAACCTGCTGTGTTATTGCTCCAGCCCCACCATACTGTATATGGGCAGAGAGATGGCTCAAAGGGCCAGAGAACGAGGGTTTGCAGGCAGGAGGTCTGTCAGGAAGCTGCCGCTGGGGTCCCAGACAGTACCGGGAAGCGAGTTCCCTACTTCCAAAGCCGGCGGGGAATAGATGAAAACTCAGGAATCCAGCGCAGGTTTTAAAATGCTTTACTTATCACAGGTTCAGGCATACAAATCAGCAATGGGAAAAAACCCTGTGCTTAGGATTCCTGGTTAAAACCCCAGCCACGTGTAGGCCAAGATGGCAGCCACCACGTGTTAAGGCCCTGTAAAAAGGAGACTCCCAAGAAGAGTGCGAGCCCACAAAGAGAGCTCAAAAAAGAGAGAGAGAGAGAGAGGAATCAGCCTAGTTTTATACCCCTGCAACTTAGACCTCCCACTATTATGGGAAGCAGGCAGGGTCAAATGCCCTCAGGTAATTTCTCCCAGCACCTCACCTAGGCCCTTTTAGATGCTAATGTTTGAGCCAAGATCTTCCTGGAAAAGCCTTTATAGGGTAGAGAAGGGGGTTTCTGAGATGGCATGCCTCTGTACTAAAGACTATACTAATGCCAGTTAAATATTTCTCTAAGCCTTCACAAGAGTCTCGTCTACTTCACAGTAGTTTTGTATTTTAGTTGCCTTTGAATTATCAGGGAGCCGTGCTTGCTTGCTTGGAGGCAAACAGCATTTCTCTCTGGGCTAATTACTTAGAGATCCAACGTGGCCAGGCAAATATGCTGGTAAGATCTAGCTAGTCCCACAAGCCAGTACAGAATACATGGTCAGGGGGCTGGAGCGATAGTCTAGCGGGTAGGGTCATTGCCTTGCACCACGGCTGGCCCATGCCGGCCGGGTTAGATCCCCGGCATCCCATATGGTCCCCCCGACCACTGCCAGGAGTAATTCCTGAGTGCAGAGCCAGAAGAAACCCCTGAGCATTGCCGGGTGTGACCCCCCAAAAAAACCAGAATATATGGTCAGATAAGCTGCCACATTTAAACTACCCCCCTATCGAAGCTGGAACTCGGCTCTCCCCAGGCTCAGCTGACCATGGGGCCCCAGGGAGGACAGATGGGTTTTGGGGGGGGGGCCCATCACCTCTGGGGGCCGGAAGCAGCCGGATGAGACTTCGCCCACCACACTAGCGGCCACCTTTGCTGTCCGGATGCTGACCATGAGGCCCCTACGGCATGCGGCCGCTAGTGCGGCGGTCCATCAAACGAGTGGAAACAGTTATGTCCTTTAATGTACTGCATTCTACGTGTGTAGGAAAGTTAGGTGGGGGGAGGAGATAGAGAGGAGAGAAAAGACATACAGAACCCGCCAAGTAGTTGAGGTGTGGGGGGGGGAGGGAGGTGGGGACATTGGTGATGGGAGATGGGTTCGGGTGGAGGGGATGGGTGTTGGAACACTGTAGAACCAAAACTCTACATGAGCATATTGCAATTGTATGTCAAAAAGTAGTGTACTAAAATTTGAAGAAAAAAAAATAACTACCTCCCTATCTACAAAGTGATCTGCAGGAGGCAATCCAGGGCAGATGCAGAGGCTTTTAGGCTTTTAGGTGTCCTGCAACAGAGGTCCATGTTGATTACTTGCCCTGCACGGTCCCCCCCTAGCACTATACTAGGGGTGACTGAACACCAGGCCAGGATTAGCACCTAGCACCACCCCAAACAAACAGACCCTAAACAAACAGACCAAAAATGTGTAACATAGTGTGTGAAGAATGCAAGCCCCAGTCACAAGAACAACAACAATAAAGGGAAGGAGAAGGAAGGGAATTGTTTAAAAGATGTGAAAAGCACTTCTGGCCTTTAAAGTAAATATAGAGATGATTTTCTGTTCAACAGGTTATATCAAACAATATCTTCCCGGTTAAATGGGGAGACTAGGAGCTTTTGCACACCCTTTTCACAATACACTGATTTTATTCTAGTATTGTTCCCCAACTTGTCTGTGAAGACTAGAAATATGGACCTAATTTGTGACTCTTCATCCCATGATGGGAAGGAGGACAAAGTTTTCCTCATGCCTTCAATGAATCATGGCTTTCAACAGTCATCCTTCTGAAGTAAGATTTGTATTCGAAGAATCGCAGCAGCAAACCTTTGAACCTGGCTTTACAATTTATCTGCTAGGAGACTCTGGACTAGAAACATAACCTCTCGGAGTGCACCATACTCTCTAAGAGAGGGCAAAGCTTGGACTGAAACCAATCCACCAACCTACAGAACCATGTTCTTCCCATTCAGATCTTGGTGTACTGACAATGTCTGCAATGTTTTGGTACATGTGATTATAGTGTCTTTTTAATAATATGATGACAATTATGTAATTAATTCCAATTAGTATTATAATGTTTTTCAAACCAAAGCTTTAGCAAGAAACCTTTTGCACGCCAACCCTCTAAAATGTTGCCATTCTCGGAGGCGGAAGTTACCCAGCATTCATGAGATAGTGTTGGGGCCCCCCTTCCCCTCTCTTACTTGTCCTGGAGGCCAGGTGGTCCCGCCCACCGAACTGCCCCAGGGTGAATGGCTATATCATGCAGAGAGTCAGACACACCAGGGAGAGCTGCCATCCACTATCCCCAAGTTGTGTGGCCTTTTGCAGTCGCATGGTACATCAAACTAGTGGAACCAACCATGTCCTAGAATATACTACAATCTACAATGTGTAAGAAAGGGAAGTGAGGAGAGAGAGAGAGAAAGAGAGAGAGAGAGAAAGAGATAGAGAGAGAGAAAGAGAAAGGGAAAGGAGATAACGGATCCACCATGGAGGCAGCCTGGGGGAAGGGGGAGGGAAGTTGGAACATTGGTGATGGGAGATGGGCACAGGTGGAGGGATAGGTGTTGGAACAATATAGAACCAAAACTCAAACATGAACATCTTGTAATTGTATATCTAAAGGTGGTATAATAAAATAATTAAAAAAATTAAAAAATAAAGTTAGAATTCCAAAAAAAAAAAAGTTGCCATTTTTAACCAGGCAAAAGAGAAGATACCTTTAAAACCACTGGGAATTTTGTTAGAGAATCTCTCGGTCAAAACTTTTAGATTATCACCATTTTCAAGGAGCACATAGTGCCCCACAACAAATGGTGACTGAGGCTGGAGCAGTAGTACAGCGGGTAGGGTGTTTGCCTTGCACGTGGACGATCCAGGTTCGAATCCCTTGCATCCCATATGGTCCCCTGAGTACTGCCAGGAGTAACTGGCCGGGTGTGACCCCCAAAAGAAAAAAAAATGATACACCCTATCAGGGAAGTCAGAAAACGCAGAAGCCATGCCCAGTTTGCCAGGAGCATGTTAAAGACATTAACTAGGGCAATGTGGGCCTTCATGGAGAAGGTACCATGGGAAACTCAGGTCCTCTGGCCACCCTGGACGGCATCTGTTGGAAGTAAGGGAGCTCTGGCAACAGGGAAATACTGGGTATGTAAGGCCAAAGGCAGAGGGAAGGGACAGACACAGGATGTAGTTAGTGAGAGTGGAAGGAAGAGTCCGGCAGAGGGAACTGAGTGGAGTGGGGATGAGCGTCCAAATGGCCTCTCAGAGCAAAGTGAACACAGCTGCAAGGACAGGCAGTGGCCTCCCCTGGGCTCTGGGGGCCTCAGGGAGCAGAGGCCCGGCTGCTCAGCGGAAGGGGCAACTTAGGGCTCTGCCTGGGCAAGTTCATTGGGAAACTTTGGCCAAGCAGCAGACTGTCCTGCTTCAGGCTGCTCTGATAGGACAGATGCGTGGGACACACCACCTGTGTGTCCACAGACGGGCAGGGAACAAGGCCAGGATGGAGAAGGAAAAGCTCTCCTTCCCACATGACTCGAAGTCTGCACTAAACACAGAGAAGCCAAGGTGCTTCTCCCAGTCCTCTGGGATAGTATCTTACACTTGTTTTGTTTCTTGTTTTGGGCCATACCTGGTGGTGCTTGGGGGTTACTGCTGGCTCTGCACTCAGGCAGGCTTGGGGCACCATATGGAATGCTGGGAATATGCATTCCCAGGTTGACCATGTGCAAGGCAAGCACCTTACCGCTGTGCTATTACTCCATCCTTACAGATGCTTTTATAAAATGAAAATCTAG
>JAJIBD010008266.1:0-90226 GCA_021461705.1 Cryptotis parvus
GTTTGGGACTTGTCTGTTAGTGGAGACAAAGGGCACCGCCTGGCCAGAAAACGCGGATCTACTAGAGAGGGCTGGGAGACAATTGGAATGGGACTTGCCGTCATATACACGTCATCATTTCCCCTAACCTCCCCACCATTTTTCCCCACCTTCACGCCTTCCTGCAAGCACAGGACCGTGAACTTCTAGACAGGGTATGACTGACTGGATTCCATACTTCTTTGAATTCCATCTGTGGGTGGCTGGTACACAGTAGCTACTTAAAACTCTTAGTTCAAGGTAGTATGAAACTGCCTGCTCCACCCAGAGGAGGAAGCTGAAGGGAGAGGTGAGTCCTGCTGGGCCTCTTATTACTGGGCGGCTCAGCCCAGTAACAGGAACCTTATCTGAGGGGAGCAGGCTGTCACTCTGTTTGCCACAGAGAGGAGCCCCGAAGTCAACGAAGCTAACTGAGATCCTAGTGGAAATTTTCCCCTCCTGGCTGTCCCCACACCCCTGTGTAGGCCCCTTATCAGGTTCCCCCTGAGTCACTCTGACCCAGAGACAAATTTAGCTGCTGGAACCTCCAGGTTCTTCCCTCCCCCACTCTAAGTAAGACGCGCTGGGGAAGGGCTGAAGGCTGAAGTTCTCATCCGGGGCCCTTTCACCCCAGCTCTTTCGGTGCGTCATGGGGGTTGGGGGTGGGGGAGGATCTGAATCCCAGCAGGCATCCCTGGGTCCTGGAGAGTGTTAACCTGCTGCAAAGAGGGGGTGGGAATAGGCGGGGAGCCAGGGGCGCCCAATTAATTCTGTGCCAGTTTCTAGCGGCACGGGAGTGGGAGCGGGAACGGACGGGAAACTTGGATATTCCAAATTGGGGTACTTGGAGGAAAGTCCCTTAAACTGGGTTGTTGAGAGCTGGGCTTGATCCTGACCGGTGCTCCCACCGGGGACCCCCTCCTCTCTGGGCCCCTCCGTCTTTCCAACAGACCCTGCCAAGCAGGGATGAAAGGGGCATTGATGTTCCTGGCACAGGAGGGGCTGTGGGGGGGTGAGGGTGGTGGTTCCCAGGCAGAAGGGGCGGGGAAATTTGGGGGGTCCTGGGGGGGAGGGGTCAGTCTGCGCTGGGCTTTGCAATTGGCAGCTCTTGTTCCATTGGCCTTTGTTCCCCAACTGGCCTGTTGCCCAATCTCCCACCCACCCCAAACTCCCCAAATGGCCGTTCGGGATGAAGAACAGGGTCGGGAGCAGCGGGAAGGGAGAGCTCGGAGGGATGTAGGTAGCAAGAGACAGTCTGGTTTCCTTTGGCCTAAGAAGTTTCCCAATCCCCTTAGCCACATCACCATCCCGTTCCGGCCTCCCTCTGAACGCGGCCAGGGAGGGTGCATGTAGGCGAGGGGGCCGGCAGGGCAAACCCACTCGGCCCTAAGAGCGACGCGCGGGCCTCAGAGGTCTCCAGCCTCCCTGCGGCCTGGGCCGGACCCGCAAGGGTTAGCGGCGCCGCCCCAGGGTCTCTGGGTCCCAGCCGGGGACACTGCGTCCTCCCGGAGCCCCCACTTGGCGCGGCGTACACTCAACTCCACCCCCGGGCCTGTTTACTCTCGACTCGGGGGCCCGTGGGGTCCCTGCTCCGCCCCCTTCCTCCCGGGCCTTGACCCGGGAGTCCCGGTCGGCCCTCGTCCCCACAGTACCCCCTTCTTGTGATCTCCCTCTATTTATAGCGCCCCCCTGCCTTCCCCCGTGCCCCTCTCAGGGCTTGTTTTCCAACTTGTCTGGAGCAGCCGGAGAACAGGCGTCGGGACGCGGCGGAGCGCGGAGGTACCGACCCCGCCGAGCCCCCCAGAGTCGGACTCCCCGGGCCGGCCCAGCTGCTCCCCGCTCCGGCGGGCAGGACCCCCGGCCCTCCGCCCCCGTCCCGAACCGAGTCCCCGAGTCCGGGCCGGAGGAGCGGAGGCCCCGCGGGCCGTCGGGACTCGGGGTTCACCGCCCCAGTCCTAGTCCCCACGACTGAGTTTAGGAGGGGGCGCCGGGCAGGGTCGAGGTCACGGGTCGGGACGCGGTGCAGGGAGCCCCCCCCCAACACGCCCCTCGCTTGTCTGCCGGAGTCCCCACACACCCCACAAACGACCTCCGGGGTGCGGGGCGATGTGGGCACAGGGAGAGAAGCCAGCGGGCGCCGGGCACTGGCCGCGGCCCCCTCCCCCGGCGCCCCCGGCCCGGAGCCGCCGCTCCGCCTCGACCTGCTCGGGGGCGTGTTTCTCGGGGGTCCGGGGGCGGTCCGCTGGGCGCCGGCGGCCCGTGCGCGGCCGGGGGGCGGGCCGGGGGGGCGGGTCTGCGGGGAGCCCAGGCCGGGAAGGGCCGAGCGTCAAAGGCAAGTGAAGGTGGCAGCGGCCGCGGTGGCAGCAGGTAGGGGAGGGGCGGCGGGCTGGGGTGAGAGGGGTGGACCCCAGTCCCTCGGGACCCTTCGCGGACAGGGGCTGGCCAGCAGGGGATACCTGGCAGCGGCGCACCCGGGCAGAGGCGGCGCTAGGTGCAAGGCGAGTTTGGGGCGCGCGCTAGGTGGTTGTCGGGGTCCAGACTCCGTCCCCGTGCGGGGCTCGTCAGGGTCAGGTCCTGGGGCCCAGACTGGCCAGCCTCGCTCTAGACCCAAGCCCTCCCAGCCGGCCGTGGTCTTGAGGGCCGAGTGGAGATTTGTGGGTCCCGCCCCCTTCCTCCCCACCACTCCGCGCTCGCTGGCCCCGGACGGGACACTGGGTGAAGGTGGGAGAAGCCAACGCATGAGGCTTGATTTATTTCCCTTCCAAACGGTTGAGGGAGACAGTTAGTGCCCTGCTACCCTCCTCTCAGCGCTGTTCAAAACCTTCGGGAATTAGCCCCACTGGCGCTTTGCAGCTAAGGTAAGGCCAAGAGTTTGTAACTGGTTGGGCCAAGGTCACTGTGGTGGCCGCCGAGGGGGACGTGAGAATCCAGAGATTCTGACAGGAACCGCCGCTTTCCTCCATATCAGCACTTTCCTTTCTCCTCCCCAGGCCTGGCCTGGACCCATACCTGCCCACTGGTGGTGGCCGGCACCTCCAGCCCATATCGACTGTAGCTCAGAGAAAAATATATTTCACTGGACTCAGGGATCCAGATTGCTGAGGGTTAGTGACCTGGGGAGGGTTGGTAACCCAGGGAATCTAGGTCTTGGCCCCCGAAGTTTTGGACCCTGAGGGACCCAGAGTCTGTCTCCTGTGTCATTCACCTTTTCTCTTTGTTTTCTCAGACCCCAGAGGCAGGAGGATCAAGAACTCTGACCCCCTGACCCGCTGCATTGAGCCAATAGGAGCAAAGTAAGTGACCCACCCTCTGCTAAGGCTCTTGACTCTGCAGGTGGTTGGTGCCTCCCACCGTCATGGGTGTGTGTCCCCTTTACCGGCCAGGGGGAGGAACGTTGAGGAAGGGAGGTATTGGGTCAGTTGGGCACTGATGGCCCTTGTTCCCCTGTTCTCATCTTCTTTCCCCATCTGTGGCATGAAGTTGAGTCATTTTCAGCCCCATTCCCTTTGAGTGACTGACCTTGGGATTTTTCTTTGAAGGTCATGGCCCACTGTGGCTTCCCCTTTAGTATCTGTAGAGTACCCACTTTCTGAGCTATGAGTCTCTCGCCTGATTGAGTATGGGGTAGCCCCTAAAATATAGCCCAGGAAACCCGAGCTGCAGCCCCACCCTGGTATTTCCATCAGGGCAGGGGGCGGGTTGGAGGTGCAGTGTCGAGGGCAGCAGTGGGGATGGCCGGTCACGAGTGCGTCCACTGCCCCTCCTGCCTGGACTGGGCCCTGGCTGTGTGCTCAGGGGTCTTTCGCTCCTGGGTTTCCTGCTCCCTGGCACTGGCCTGGGCTTGAAGCAGCAGCCAGGCGGGAGAAGAGATGGGTGGGTGTTGAGAAGACTCCCAGGACCCCATATTTCCTCTTCTGCCAGGGCACCATGGCGGAGCTGCAGGAGGTGCAGATCACCGAGGGGAGCCGCTGTTGCCAGGGCAGACGGTTGAGGTGGCCAAGGTTGTTAGAGACCCTTTAACTCCCACTGTCCTGCCTTCCCAAGTCCACCATCTCCTCTTAACCCACGGCCCTACTTCTCCACCTCTGCCCGCGGCTCTCCCCTCCTCTGCCAGCGACAGCCCACCCCCTTCTCCTGTCCCGCACTAACCTTCATCCTCTCCATGTCTCTTGTTCTGTCTTTGGTCTGTTGGTCTCTCTTTACCTCTCCCTTTTTGATCTGTCTGTCTGTCTATCTGTGACTCCCCTGTGGTTGTGTGTTTGTGTCTGTGTGTGTGTATGTCTCTCTAGGAGGCTGAGTTAGCTGCCCGAATCCTCCTGGACCAGGGACAGGTAATAGTGTGGGGTGGCCCCAGGGTGGAAGGACAGTCCTCCCTACTGCCCCTAGTGAGGGGGTCCTTGGCACCTTCCTTCAGCCTTGCCCCTCGCCTTCTCTTCCAATCCTCCCCCACTGCATTCATCTTCCTTCTCAATACATCGATGCTCTTCAATCTTTCATTATTCTTTCTATCGTCAAAGTAATCTGTTACTGCAGTATTTTATGTATTAACTTAGATATGTCCTATTTCTAATTCTTCATTACCTTCTCCTCTTTATTTTTTTTTGCCTCACAGCCCTCAACTTTTTTTTTTTGAAGGGAATGGTGGGACTCGTGTGTAACTTGTTCAGGGCCACTCTGAGCAGTGCTCAGGGAAGTTCATGTGGTGCTGGGGATTGAACCTGGGGCCCCCCTCATGCAGAGCATGCTCTACAGCCCGTTGAGCCATTGCCCTCGCTCAACCCTTAACTTATGTGGCATCTGCTCTTGCCCACCTACCTGTTGAAGACCTTCTTTTTCGATAGACACATTCTGTGGGACACCTTATGGCTCTGTCACATTTACTGTGTATGGAACCCCCAAACCTAAGCCCTAGCGATACTCACCTACCATGACGTGGGACTCAACTGTAGAACCTTCACTTCCTCTCAACCCAGTTCTGGGAAGTGGCTTCCGGGAAGGGTCAAATCCCCAGGGGCTGGACGGAGGGGTGATGGTGAGGGGTTGAGGAGGGTGGACATACAATCTGGGCAGGAAAGGGCCGTATGTCATGCCGAGAAGGTTCTCCTTGTCTGTGAAAGAGAGATGGTGGATTCTGAGTTGGGGATGCTCTTCCCAGGCTGATTCTACTCTCGGGGTGATTTTCTTTAGATAAATCTTGCTTCCAGCCGCTGTTTCGGTTTGGGGATATGCAGGAAATCATTCAGAACTTCGTGCGGGTTCACGTGGATGCCCCAGGAATGGAAGACGGGGCTCCTGTGTTCCCTCTGGGGTGAGAATTAGCTCTTCTCCTGCTCCCCAGAATGTGAGGCACAGGACAGGTGTGGCATTGTGCCAGGGGGAGATTCTGGGGGGAGAATGATCGGACAGCCTGAAGTGGGGCGGGGGCAGGTTGGGATTTTCCTGACACTCCTCTCGCCCCAGGTATCAGTACCCGTCTCTGGACCAGCTTGCTGACATGATCCCTTGCATCCTTCAGTACTTAAAGTGAGAGTCCTGAGGCTCCTCCAAGCCAGGCTTTTCTTGTCCTGCACACTGCCCTGGTGCCCCGCACTACTCTCGTATCTCCCATAGTTTCTAGGCAGGGGCTGTTCGCTGTCCCAGTTAGAACCTTTCCCTCCCATCATCTGGTTGTTGAGATGAGGGGCCTGGACCTGGAAAAATGACTTGAGTCAGTACAATAGCCCTGATGATGGAGGCAAAGCCCAGGGGGTGGGTGCTATGGCTCCAAATGAGGCTGAGGAAGGAAGAGAGGAAGAGGAGGGGGTGACCTAATCCCTGAGAAACCAGACAGACCTGTCTCTCCCTCCCACTCTCTCTCTGCCTCTTTCAGCACATCTAGAGAAGTCCTGGGTGGGGAGAGTGTGAGAGGGAGGAGGAGGGAGCCGGTGAGGCCTCTTTGCTCTTTGTTATGCACAGAGTGTGATGGCCACTTTGGGGCTGGCTGGCTTGGCTATTCCTGGGCACCAGGGCGCTGGGAAGCGCTGGCTCACCTCTTTGGCTTTGTTCTCCTCCCCTCTCCCCTGATATTCTTGTGAATCACTTTAGTTGTGGGTTGTTGAGTGTTTTTTTCTTTTTTTTTGTATTTTTTGTATTTTCCTTCTTCCCAGTTCCTCTAGAGGAACCAGGAATCAAAACAAGTTGAACTAGTTTCCGAAACAGATTAGAAAAGGACCCTTTAGAGGAAAACCTATAGAGGACCTGTAAAAGGACCTATAGATCCTTTTACAGGACCTATAGGAATGAGTCCCCCAAGCCTCAGGACCTATGAGGAAAACCACATCTGGTTGTTGGTGGATGGGTGCTTCTTTTGGAAGATGCTCGTTCTCTTCCAAAGATAGACTACAGGGAACTTCAAGCCCGCCTGGGGTCATTTTTAGCAACTTGGCACCTTTTCTTTCATCACCCCCAATGGAAGTGCCCTTTTCTGTCTTTGTGCCCCTGGTCCTGGGAAGGAGACTGTGGAGTTTGTGAAGTAAAAGTTTTATTTATTTTTGGGGCCGGAGCGATAGCCTAGCGGGTAGGGCGTTTGCCTTGCATGCGGCCGCCCATGCCGGCCGGGTTCGATCCCCGCATCCCATATGGTCCCCGAGCACCGCCAGGAGTAATTCCTGAGTGCAGAGCCAGGGAGTAACCCCTGAGCATGCCGAGTGTGACCCAAAAAAGCAAAAAAAAAAGTTTTATTTATTTTAAGCATATCTATCTATCTATCTATCTATCTATCTATCTATCTATCTATCTATCTATCTATCTATCCTATCTATCTATCTATCTATCTATCTATCTATCTATCTATCTATCTATCTATCTATCTATCTATCTATCTATCTATCTATCTATCTATCTGCTTTTGAGTCACACTCAGCAATGCTCAAGGGTTACTCCTGGCTCTGCACTCAGGAATTACTCCTGGTGAGGCTTGGGGATCTGTATGGGATGCTGGGGATTGAACCCCAGGCTACCTGCAAGACAAACTCCCTCCCGCTGTGCTATTGCTCCAGCCCCTAAAGTTAAAGTTTTAGACACTAGTGTCCACTCAACACATTTCCCTTTCAGTTTCTCTACAATCATTGGAGTTGGTGTTGAGCTGGTGCTTACGTCCTGTCACGATACGCTGTAAGAAATGGAAAGTCCCGCAAGAGGGAAAGGCAGCTGGAGGCCCTTGGCATACTGATTAGGAGAGTATTATGTCCTGCAGCTTTTTTGGGGAGAGGGAGAGAAGATGGGGACAGGCCTCTGAAAAATCCAAGACTTGAATAGGCTGTATTAGGAGATTAGTTCATGCCCTGCCTCTGATGTGCCTCATCTCTGCTGTTCCTCAGCTCAGCCACCCAGACACTGTTGAGGGTCTCGTCCTCATCAACATTGACCCCAATGCCAAGGGTTGGATGGATTGGGCAGCCCACAAGGTTTGGAGGGGTCCGTGAGTTCTGCGGTGGGGGTGGCTCTTGTTTGCATCCAATTAGGGTCAACTGACATAAATGGTTGGCCACTGAGCCTCAGAGAGGGGAGGGAGGGAGGGAGGAGCAGGAAAGGAATGTGTCTTGGCGAATAACTGCCCTTCCCGTCCCGTTCTGAGCTTTCTCATCTGCCCTGTGTCTGCAGCCTCACAGGCCTCACCTCCTCCATCCCGGAGATGATCCTTGGACATCTCTTCAGCCAGGTAAGTGGATATAGAGGGGGATGGACAGGTGAATTCCCTTAGATGCTGGAATACCACAGGATCTTGGGAGGGGTGAAGGGTTGCTTTTTTCCTGCTAATTGCAGGTTTCTCATTCCAACCCCTAATTTCTCTTCTCCTTGCCTTCAGGAAGAGCTGTCTGGAAACTCTGAGTTGATACAAAAAATACAGAACTATCATCACACAGGCTCCCAACTTGGAGAACATTGAACTATATTGGAACAGCTACAACAAGTGAGTGAGTTCTGTGTGTGTGTGTGTGTGTGTGTGTGTGTGTGTGTGGCGTGTGTGTGTCGTGAACCTGTGTGTATGCATGCTCATGCTTCTGAGACCTGTAGAAGCGGGGACTGCAGGGTGTTATGGGAAGCGTGGAAGAGGAATGAGGAATCTGGGAAATTCACTGTGCAAGGAGGAGGAGGAGGGAGGGCAGGGTCGGGCTGTCAAAGTGGCAGCTTTAGGAGAGACCCAGTGGGGACAGCTGGGAGGAACTGCCTTTCTTCCTCCTATTGCTTTCCCTTAGATTTGGGGATTCCTTGATGGATAATGACCTCCTCCTTCACTGCCCTTTGTCCAGGGCCCTGGGCACAAGTGACCATAGAAATTCTGCTTCCTGTTTCCCTGCCACCTTTCTTCCCACTTCAAATCACCAGTATTTGATAACAATTTTGGGGAGGAAGATCATCATGGGGTAGACAGCTTAGATCCGGGGCGGGCAGCACTGCCTTGCCTAAAATTCCTACTCTTTTTTCCTCAATCCTTCTTTAGCCGAGACCTGAATTTAGAGCGAGGAGGTGATATCACTTTCAAGTAAGACTCTTCAGGGACAATACATTGCTTCTCTCTTTGGTGTCTGCATTCCTTAGAAAGATTATCTTTCGCTAGGGAATTTTCTTGCCACCTCCCACCCTACCCGGTTTAGCAAATCCACCACCTTCTAAGTATTTCCCCTTTGAATGATCTTGGTTGTGTTCGCGGAGGCCTGGGAGGCTGTTTCCTCTCTGAGCTAGTCATTCCCAATGCCCTTCTGGGAAGAGGTGGTGAGGGAGTGCCAGGGGCTTACCGCCTCCTCCCTGACGCCTGCCTCTAGGTGCCCTGTGATGCTGGTGGTAGGAGACCAAGCACCCCACGAAGATGCAGTGGTCAGTAGGAAATTTTCTGGTGTGTGAGGGAGGGTTGGAGTCCTAGGGAGGTGGTCAAAGGGCTCTTGTGCCAAGAGGCAAGCTCTGTTTTGAACAGGAAGAGTGAGGCATAAGAGCTTGATTACTGGTAAGAAGGAAAGGGTAGGGGGTGACTAGAAACGTAATTGGATCGAAGGGTTCCTTGGATGGGCGGGACACAGGGAGTGTGACCTCATTCATTCAGCCTCCTTACCCCAGGTGGAATGTAACTCAAAAACTGGACCCTACGCAGACTTCTTTCCTCAAGGTCAGTGACCCCACGCCTTGTCCAGCCTGACACCTGGCCCCTTTCCTGACCTCTCTTTCCTCTTGGGGTTCAACGAGCAGGCCTCTGGGGTTCTGTAGGGGACTGAGGAAGTGAATGAAGTTGAAACAAACATGCAGGTTAAACAAACAATCAAAATCTAAGTGTCTGCTAGGGTGCTAAGGAAGAGAGGCCCCTTTCTATTTCCCCAAAGGGACCCATTTTATTTATTATGCGTCACTTTTTCTGAGTGATTCTCCCCTGAACAGATGGCCGACTCCGGAGGTCAACCCCAGCTGACTCAGGTGAGGATGGCTTTGCCAGGGGTGTGATGTAGCACCTGCCCTTCGCCCTACAACCCACCCCTACAGCTGCCTTCGACTTACCCTCAGCTTCTTACCTCTCTCCCCTCTCTGTTCCCTTGTCTCTACAGCCAGGCAAGCTGACTGAAGCCTTCAAGTATTTCCTGCAGGGCATGGGCTATAGTGAGTATGGGGTAGAGGCTTTCTTGGGGTCGGGGCAACAGCTTAGGAGGGATATAGCTCCAGTGGGGTAGGAATCATTTGAGACTAATTCCTGAACCACCACCATCCACTAAATCAAGCTCACTGAACCTCCGGCCCCGTTTATAGCCCCCTCTCCACCAAAGCACTGTGCTGCCCAGCCCCCAGAGTTGCCGGCCTCTCTTCACCCCTCCCTTCTGACTACTTGCTTCACTCCCTGTCTCCACAGTGGCGTCATCCTGCATGACTCGTCTGTCCAGATCACGCACAGCCTCGCTGACCAGTGCGGGCCTCATTTGATGGCAACCGGTCCCGCTCTCGCACCCTGTCCCAGAGTAGCGAGTCCGGCACAATGCCGTCAGGGCACACCATGGAGGTCTCCTGTTGAATGGCCCTTGTTGCCCTGGTGTGGGACCTGGCCCCTCACCTCCCCCAGTGCTAACCTGGGAGGTGCATAGGGCGTCAGGCCAGAGCGAGCAAGGGAAGACAGGCAGATCATGTGGGAGATGACCTTGATCTTTGATTGTTACCCTAACCTTGACCTCTAACCTGGCCTCCCCTCAACTCCTGGGAGAGATGTCCTAATATCTCTTAGGGACCCAGACCCTCAGTTTCCCGCCCTCACCTTGGTGTTAAGCTGGAGGGGCATATAACACCTCGCCCTGATCTAGGTTTCCTTGAAGAGGAATGAGAGTTGTCTGTGGCATCTCCACCAGATTCTTCCCTCTTTATCCCAGATACAGGGATAGGAGATTTGGGGTGCAGCTGCATTCACCAAAGCTGAGATAGTGTCTTACGCACACTTCAGAGCTTCCCGAAGGGAGTGGGTCTAAATGGATGTGTGAGGGGGAGACATACTGGTGGGTCAATGGTCCTCATGAGAGGACAGAACCATCCCGTGTGTGAAACAGAAGTTGGAATGGGAGGAGATGGGCTATGAACACAGATGAAGAAAGGATTGGAACTGGTGTAGTAGGATGGGGCCTGGGGCCAATGGCTGCACTAACCTTGGTAGCTATCTAGATAGTGTGTGTCCAGAGTGGGAGGGGGAGGGGAGCCAAGTTGGGGCAGGGCTGCTTGGGGCTTCTTATAGGGCTGGGAAGGGCTGTCTTGGGGCTCTGACCACAGTGTGCTGTGTGTAGAGGGTGCCCTCCCTATCTCCCACACTTCTGCTGTAACAATAAACTTAGAGGAATATCAACACCATTCTTCTTCTAATTTTTTGGTCTAGAGATGTCTGCATCATGCTCCTTTCTTACCCTTTCCCTGCCCAACGTTGTCTTGTCAAAATCATGGGAACCATGGGAGAGGGCTCGTACCATGTAAACATTTGGCAGAAAGTGACTCAATAGAACACAGCTAGCTGCTCTTGATCGTGGTACTCTTTTCAAGTTTGGGAGAGAGAAGATACTTAGGTCTTTGAAGATTTTGTGATCAGTTATGGATGATGGGGAAATGTAGAATTTCAGAAATGTCACCAGCAGGATGATCTTATAGAAGGAATTCTAGAAAATTGTAGTGCCAAACCCTTTCCTATAAGATTGATCCAGGATCACCTTGATTCTATTTTATGGGTAGTTTTTGGTTTTATTTTTGGCCACACCTAGTGGTGCTCAGGGACCACTCCTGGTGAGATTCTGGGGACCATATGAGATGCTAGGGATTGAATCTGGGTCAACCACATGCAAGGCAAGTGCTTTACCCATTATACTATCTCTTTGGTCCCTAGATTCATTTTAGATGGTTCAGTATAATTAGTAGTCTGACTTGGGTGCCTCCTAGTTGAGCCCAATTTAAAGACTTCTTCATAAAGGTCACAACAGGACCAGAGAGATCCTACAGAGAACTGGGGTTCATGTCTGGGCTCTTGGACCACTAAAAATTAAAAATGAGAAATTGGAGCTGGAAGATAGTTCAGGAGCTTTCCTTGTACATGGTGTATTTGATCCCTGGCACAGCACATGGGCCCCTGAACACTGCCAGCAGTAAACTCTGAGCTTAGAATAAGCCCTGTGCACTGCCAGGTAAGGCCAACTCCCATCCCTCTTACGCTGCAGCCCACCCAAAAAGAGAAACCACTAGCATTAAAGACCCTGGGTTTCTGTGATGAATATTATGGGTCACTGACCAGACAGTGTAAACATTGCCCTCCATGACTATAAACTGTGTACTAAGTTAGCCTCCTGCCCAGTGCTGACTCCCTGACATGGAAGTACGAATGTCCTGGACTCTTGAACATTTGCGCTCTCTCTTCTAGAATGGAGCCTCTCTTCTAGAATGGAACCTCTCTTCTAGAATGGAGCAGCCTCTCTTCTAGAATGGAGCCTCTTCTAGAATAGAGCCTCTCTTATAGAATGGAGTCTCTTATAGAATGGAGTCTCTCTTAAATGCAGAGGAACAGTATCAGAATGGGGTAGGGTAGTAGGTAATTTACAGGGTTACATCAAGGTAGGGACTGGTGAGTACTTCAATTCCACACTACCAGGAAGAAAACACAAATTTGAAAAAAAATTTCCAATTTGCCCTGAGTAGCAACACGCAAGGAAAAAGCCAAGACCTGGCTACAGCAGATGCGGGTCTGAATCATGACGGAAAGGTAGGGCTTCCCAGAAGGTTCCCACAGCTCGCCCTGTTACTAGGTCAGTAGAGGGAAGGCGCTGCTCTGTGGTTCCACAGGGCACAGGGTGTGTGGTGGGAGGTGACGGTGTCTGTCCTATGATGTCTCTGCACAAGAAACCCTAGAAGAGTTTGGTAGAGCAGATGGACTCCCTGCTGCAAGAGAGGTTTGCTGTCCTGACTGACGGCTGTATTGGTCCAGCCCATGGGTCCACAGTGCCCCCTGTGGCTACATGTTTCTCCCTAAACTTTCTAGTGCCCAGGTTCCTTCCTGACTTAAGCCTCCAGCTCTCCTAGGAGCTCTCCTAGGAGCTCTCACCAACACCTCTAGAGCCTGAAGCCAAGGTCTGTGGCTCCTGCCCAGGTCAGGTACTGCTCGCGGCTCAGAGGGGCAGCGGGTGACGTCCTAGAGCCTGACAGCCATGTGCTCCCTATGTTGTGTCTCAGCTCCAGGCCTCCGACTCCTGTTTTTGCCTGCCTCTTTCTCTAGGACTGTTTATTTTCCTGACTTTGGAGACAGGAGTCCACGAGAGTGAGGGAGGATTCAGAGGGAAGGGAGACTAAAAAGTAGGAGAACCCAGAAATGAGAATATGGTGGGTTCAGCTTAAAAAATTCTGGCTGTCGAGAAGAGTTTGAAAGGGGGATTCTCCACAGGCACCTGGAAGGAGAGATGGCAGAGGGAGGGAGAGACCCGGCCTCAGAGTCAGGGTCAGAGTCAGAGTCAGATCTCTCCGCGGGAGACCCACCCTCTCAGGCTGCAGGAGGAAGTGGAGAGGGAGAATCAGCTCTGGAAGAGACAGCAGGGATGTGGCCAGGCCTTGCCAGGTGTTTGCCTTCTGTCTGCTCTGCAAAGTCAGTGAGATTTTCCCTGCCTGGATAAAGAGGAAAGCAGGATTTTCTCTATTTCACATTCAACAAATCCAGGATAGCAACGTGAACTCAACTGAAATAGAAGGGAAATAATCTACTACTGGTGTCTTTAAAAATCCTCACAACTCTAGTTTGTTCCCTTCTTCATCCACCTTTGCTTCAGCTCTGCCAGCTGAGTATGGCCTTCTCCCCTCATCATGGCCTTTCCCTCATCAATGGTCGGGAAGGTGAGTAGGTCTTCATTTAATCGCAGCGCCGGATCACTCTGGTTCTGAGAGAAATTCCTTAGATACTATTCACCGAAGTCAAGAGTGGGAACTGTTTCTTCAGGGGAAACTGATTTCAAAACCTGTCCCTCAGGTATGGGGAAATGTGGGATGAAGGGACTCAAAGGCTTGTCTTTGAGCTCTTGCTTTTGGCCCTGTGGGGGATATCTAGCTCACAGAATTCGGCTCCCTCTGCCCTCACACCCTGCTCAGGGATAGTCCCTAAACTCTGCTTGCTCTTTGGTTCTTTTCCCAGTCTTCACTAATTATTATATCAGAACTGTAATATCCATAGGCGACTACAAGAGTATCCCACCCGCACGGCAGAGCCTGGCAAGCTACCCGTGTCATATTTGATATGCTAAATACCAGTAACAATTATAGACCTCATTCCCATGACTTGATGGAATGGATTGTGGCTCTTTATGTTCCTGGAGCAAGCAGATGCCCTTGGGCTACACTAGCATGAGACAGGACATATGGAGATGTTACTGGGGCCCGCTCGAGCAAATCGATGAACAACGGGAAGACAAGTGATACAAGTGAATATCCAAACGCAGCCCTCACTTGTAAGCAAATGAGAGTGGGTGAGCTCCTTCCAGTGGGCTATTCCAGAGAACCATTGATTGGTGGTAAAAAATGAAAAGCCGATTCTAGGTGGAGGGTCTAATTCTATTTTCTGGTTTAAGTTTTAAAAAATCCTATGTGGGAGTGGAGAGGGTGGAAGGGACACTGGGCTTGAGGAGACTGAAAATCTGCCCCCATATATTCTGTTTTTTAAAAAGATATTTTATTATACCATCATGAGATAAACAATTACAAAGATGTTCATGTTTGGGTTTCAGCACCCATCCCTCCACCAGTGCCCATTTCCCCCACCAATGTCCCCAATTCCTTCCCTCTCCCCCAGTCTGCCTCTATAGCAGGTTCTTTATCTCTTCTCTCTCTCTCTCTCTCTCTCTCTCTCTTACCCATTGTGGTTTGTAATATATACATTTAGAGTTTATCATGTATATCCTTTTGCCTACATTCAATGCTCTGTTCTAGACTGGTATTATCATTTCCAACAATTATTAATACACTGTTCCTTTCTCTGTCTTACCTAACCTCTGACTCCCACACATTTGTGGTAGATTCCACCACTGACAAGACCTCCTGATCCATGTTTTTCCTGGCCTTGGATATTGACATCATAATAAATATATATATATTTATATATATACATACACAATTATGTATATGTTTGTATATATTTTATATCACGCAAATAAATGCAGTCATTCTATATCTGTCTTTTTCCTTCTGGCTAATTTCACTCAACATGATCCTCTCCATGTCCATCCATTTATAGGCAAATTTTATGACTTTGTTTCTCCTAACAGCTTCATAGTATTCCATTGTGTAGATGTACCAAAGTTTCTTTATCTAGTCGTCTGTTCTTGGGCACTCTGGTTGTTTCCAGATTCTGGCAATTGTAATAGTGCTGCTATGAACATCCCATATATTTTTTAGTGTTCAACCACCTTCCCTTTCCCTCCTTTCTCACAGCTTTATGATTTTCCTCCAATTTGAGTTTTTAACACTCATGACACTTTAGTGACACTTCAATGACGGCTCTCAAGATGAAGTGAATCAAAGGTAGCCCCTTAATCTGACTTCTAGTTCCCATCCCCCATGCTCTCAGCTCTGCCGCCTGTCATGTAGCTCACATGCCTCTTCTTATTCTAGCCTTGTTTCATCTCACACCGAATCCTATTCAATTCCTGGACACAATTGCTGATGGGACCAAGTCTGGCTGGTAGGATCTTGGAAAAGCAAAGGAAATGGTGTGGGAAGAAAGGAGAGCACCAATGGCTGAGAGCAGAGGAGGCGAGAAGGGAACATAGGGGTCCTGGGATGGGAGGAGGCAAAATGCATGACTCTTGATACCCCAAATCCTGGTCTCTGCTCATGTACCTCCAGTGCTAATAGCACTGGTGACAGGAAACAAAGAGCCCAAGAATCTGATGAATTTCTCTTCAAGACTTTACTGTTTTAAAACTTCTTATTTAAAATTTTATATTTTTGTTATGGGCTCTGCACTCAGTGCTCACTTCTGTTGGTAATTGGGGCCCTTTATGGGGTTCTGGGGATCGAAGCCAGATAGGTAGAGGGCAGGCCAAGTACTTTACTGCTGTACAATCACTCTAGCCCTAATTTTTATTTTTTGAACCATTTTTATTGAGGTACCAGGATCTACAATATTGTTAATTATGAGTTTCATGGACACATCATTCCAACACCACATTCATGACCAGTGTGCCTTCTTCTCTCCACAGTGGTCCCAAGGACCTCTCCAACCCCCCCATCCCTCATGTAAGCTTCATTCTGTAGACAAAATACTCAGTTCTGATGACTTTGACTATGTGTCAAACTTCGTTTGTAGTTATATAAACCTTCAGATATATAAAGCTCTCTAGTGTCCGCATGGTCACATGTCTCCCAGTTCAACCCTTCAAAGTCCTACAGGTCACTTTACTCAAAGGCCGCAGAGAATCCATGGCCCACAACCTGACTCCTCCCCACACCCCATATATTTATATCCTGTGCCCCAGGAGGCTGATATATGTGCACCAGCCAGCATTTTTTTTGGCTTTTTTTTTGTGGGAGGGTCACACCTGGCAATGCTCAGGAGTTACTCCTGGCTCTGCACTCAGGAATTATTCCTAGTGGTTCTCAAGGGACCATATGGGATGCTGGTGATTGAGGCCGGGTCGGCTGAGTGCAAGGCAATGCTCTACCCGCTGTGCTGTCGCTCCAGCCCTGCACCCTCATTATTGGCTTTCCAGATTTTGCCGTACTTTCTGTACCCTTTATTCAACCTGCCTCAAATATCTAGTGCAGTCTCTGCTCCGTCTAGGCCTAAAAATACAAGATGGGGAGGGACAGGGAAGGTCAAGGTGGTGAGGTGCAGTCAAGGAGAGAATATGTGTTTGCGTTACACCCACCAGTGCTCAAGTGCTCAGGGTTCACTCCTGGAAGGCTCAGAGGACCATATGGAGCGCTGGGGATTGAACCTGATTATCTGCATGCAAAGCAAGTGTCCTACCCTCTGTACTATCATTGCAGTCCTACAATATACTTATTAACTTTTCTTAGAATCAAGGAAAATAAATTTGAGCCAGCATTATTTCATTTTTCTCAATGTGCTTTCTTGGGGTGCGTGTGAGTATGCGTGTGTGTGTGTGTGTATATATATATATATGTGTGTGTGTGTGTGTGTGTGTGTGTGTGTGTGTATGTGTGTGTAAAGTATCTACTTGAGGATGTGGAAGGTGAATTAATGCATGTAAAAGTGGTAACAGTGCACATAGTAGGTATTCAATATTATTATTACTATATAGTAGGTCTAGGAATTGTTCTGAATACATGATAATGGCCGGCTGCATGCAAGGCAAATGCCCTACCCCCCCTACCCGCTGGGCTATCGCTCTGGCCCCAATGTGCATTTTCTTAATGGCTCATGTTAAACATCTTTTCATTAGATGAGTGAATGCCTGAAGGAGTCAGTGAAAGTCCTTGGTGAGATGGTCTGCTTTAGCTTTTAGCTCCTATTGGTCTTTGGTTTGAATTCTAAGTTTTTAAGCTACTCAAGACTCACAGACATGGGACAGAGATGCTACTGGCTCTCCTTGTGCCCAGCCACTCACGAGGTGCCCGGGAGGGATGGCGGGTTCTAGCCCTGGCCCACCACCCCAGCAGAGCCTCGCAACAAGCCAGACGACCCCCACTCCATGAGGGCCTCCATTTTCCACATCCAGACTTCCCCCTCGTCAGAACTCCACCCAGCAGACCAGCCTATTACAGCCCGGCTCGTGTGGCCGCTTGCGTCCACACGGTTCATCAATGAATGCTGGATTTAGAGATGACTGCAAGAGTATGCTACCCGCACGGCAGAGCCTGGCAAGCTACCCGTGTTATATTTGATATGCCAGATACCAGTAACAATAATAGACCTCATTCCCATGACCTGATGGAATGGTTTGAGGCTCTTTATGTTCCTGGAGCAAGCAGGTGCCCTTGGGCTCTACTTGCATGAGACAGGACATATGGAGATGTTACTGGTGCCCACTCGAGCAAATTGATGATGAACAGGAAGACAGTGATACATGATATGTGAGGGCATATATTACTGAAGGGAAAACAGGTTAGAATTGGTGTTCTGGTACACTGGTTCCCAGAATGTCAATATTCCTCATTGTTTTGCCCAAATCTTGCTTTCACTTATGTGTGGGAGTGTAAGCTGGACTTTTGTATCTTAATTGTAGGGCGAGGAATGGGATGGAAGGACAGAGACAGAGGCAAGAATGAAACCCCAGGGGTCGGAGTGATAATCCAGCGGGTAGGGCATTTGCCTTGCACGCAGCCAACCCGGGTTCAATCCCGGCATCCTATATGGTCCCCCAAGCACTGCCAGGAGTGACTCCTGATTGCAGAGCCAGGAGTAACCCCTGAGCATCGCTGGGTGTGACCCAAAAAAGCAAAAAAAAAAAAAAAAAAAAAAGAATGAAACCCCAGGGCCGGAGGACTAGTTCAGTGCCTGCCTTGTAGTGTATGAACACCAGTGCCCCTCTCCCTTCCCTCCCACCCAGAATATCCCGCCCCCCCCCGCCCCCGTATTCCGTACGTGTCAAATGTGATGCTGGCTGCTCATCTGTCTGTGATCCTGGAGCTGCAATTGATTTCCGGCCCCACAGCAGTCGGGGATGTAAGCGGCAAGAAAGATCATGTGATCCTGGGAATCTACTCTGGGAAGCCAAAAATACGCAGCGGAAGCACCATCCCTACTTTAATGTTCAGAGCAGCATTATTCACAATAGCCAGAATCTGGAAACAACCAGAGTGCTCGAGAATCGATGACTGGATAAAGAAGCTTTGGTACATCTACAAGATGGAATACTATGCAGCTGTTAGGAAAAACGAAGTCATAAAATTTGCCTATAAATGGATGGACATGGAGAAGATTATGTTGAGTGAAATTAGCCAGAAGGAGAGAGACAGATACAGAATGACTGCATTTATTTGCATAACATAAATATATATGTACATATTATGATACCAATATGCAAGGTCAAGTGAAACATGTATCAGGAGGTCTTGTCAAAGGTGGAAATTATCACAAACGTGTGGGGAGTCAGAGGCTAGGTAAGACAGAAAATGGAACAGTGTGCTAACAATTGTCGAGGGTACTAATACCAACCTAGAACTGAGCATTAAATAGAGGCAAAAAGATACACATGACAACCCTTTAATGTATGTTCTATAATCCATGGTCTGGAAGGGAAAGAAAAGAGAAAGAGAGAGAAAGGGAAAGAAATAAAGAACCTGCCATGGAGGAGGGCTGGGGGGGAGCAGGGAGGGAACCGGGGACGTTGGTGGTGGGAGATGGGCACTGGTGGAGGGATGGGTGCTGGAACACTGTATGACCAAAACCCAAATATGAACTTTTTAATTGTCACTATCACTATCACTATCTTCCCGTTGATCATCTATTTGCTAGAGCGGGCACCAGTAATATCTTCATATGTCCTGTCTCATGCTAGTAGAACCCAAAGGCATCTGCTTGCTCTAGGAACATAAAGAGCCTCAAACCATTATATTAGGTCATGGGAATGACCTAATACAAATGTTACTGGTATTTGGCATATCAAATACTACACAAGCAGTTTGCCAGGCTTGCCATGCAGGGTGGCATACTCCTGAAGTCACCTCTAACTAAATAAAGCAATTATTGATGAACTGCGCGGGTCGCTAGTGGCCGCACAAGCCAGGCTGTGACAGTCTGGTCTGCTGGGTGGAGTTGTGATGAGAAAAAAAGTCTGGATGTGGAAAATGGTGGCCTCCATGGAGTCGGGGGTCGTCTGGCTTGTTGTGAGGCTCTGCTGGGGTGGCAGGCCAGGGGCTAGAACCCGCCATGCCTCCTGGGTGCCTCATGAGCGGCTGGGCACAGGGAGAGCAAGTAGCAGCTCTGCCCCATGTCTGAGAGTCTCTGGTTCAGCATACCTGGGCTGGACCAGCTATTAATAGTATATCTTTGTAATTGTAAAAAAACCTTATAAAAAAAGAGAGAGATCGTGTGATCCCAACAAATATCACAATGAAAGTAATGCCACTCCAGGAAGTGCAAATTCTGGTCCAGGTGTGAGAGATGCAGCAACCCCCGGTGAGCACCACAGTCATAATTCCTGTGCCTCGACAGAGTGTGTGTGGCCTAGGGCGCCTCTGTGCAGGCATCAGAGTTACAGATGCAAACTCCAGTGAGCACTTTGGGCACCCATGTGAGCCTCACAACTGTGTGTGACCAGAGACTTTTTTTTTTGTCAAACCCTGTAATGCTCTGGGATTACTCCTGGCTCTGCACTCAGGAATTACTCTTGGTGGTGCTCAAGGGACCATAAGGGATGCTGAGGATCGAACCCAGGGTTGGTGGCAAGGCAAATGCCCTACCCGCCGTACTATGGCTCCAGCCCCAACCTTATGCATGTTAAGGTGGAACAGAATGAGTAGAGCGGTGATGAGGGATGGGGGTCATGCGGAGTTCACAGAGCACCTTCTCCCTCCCCACTTCTCATGAGACTGACATCTTCCTCCTCTCATGGGTCAGGGGCTGGGCAGGAGTCATGCAGGAGTCACGCTACTCCTCCTCAATTTCACACAGATTAGTGTTTGTGTTTGTGCTTAGCAGAAGTGACACATCCTAGGAGTTATTCCAGCTGAAGCCAAAACTGAAGGTTTAGTGGGGAGAGACCCAGAATACAGGGGAAGGCAGGGCTGATCCTGCCTCGCACATGAGATCTTTCCTCTCCAAACACACTGCTGCTTACCCTGTGGTTCAGGTGCTGGGGAGACAGGATCAGAGAACAGTCAGTGTCTCTGACATTGTAACCTGGGACCAGATGGAAATCAGATCTCCTCAGCCTGATCTCAAGAGTCGGTTGCACATGTGTGTGGTTGAATCAAGGTTTGGCAGCAAGATGGATTCGTTTGTATAAGAAAGTTTCTAGATTTCTATGATTCCTGTTATTATCACTTGCCACTTTGCTGCTGATTTTGTTTTTGTTTATTTGTGTATGTGCAGAGTCTATGCAAAGGATGTTTCAAGACTTGTGAGAATTGAGTCAGAGGCTAGTGGACTAAGAGATGAGCAGATTAAATGCTGAGTTAGTGTGCTGTGAGGCATTTCCCCAATTTCAGTCTGGTCCAATTTCTCAACACCTGAGGTGAAGGGGATAATGGATGGTTGGACTCTCAGCAAATCTCCCAGGCCTGGGGCCATAATCTGCAGCTGACAGAATGTCTGGAACTCTAGCTCCAGAAGCTACTGCACACAGCACTTTCCCTTCCCCCTGCCCACTCCCGACCAGCAGGTTCCTGGTAAACAGGAAGGAAGACAGCATGGCGGAGAGGAAGTGTCAATTGGCATTTATTACACATGGCACATGGGAAAGCGCCAGACCCGGAGGATGTTCATCTAGTCCCCAGTTTCAGGCCAGGCCTGAGCATCCTCTTGTCAGTCCTCAGATGGGCTCCAGACAGGACGTCTCACGAAGGAAAGCGGGTTCAGGTCATGAGGAAGATGTCTAGTGACAGTCACTTCGTCTCAGTGAGAGACACCAAGTCTTTTGAGATGTGTCTCTGCTTGGGGACACTGGGCTGCCCCAGTCTTGCCCGTGAGACAGTCAGGCCGTAAGTCTCAGGCCCACAGGGCAATGAAGGCCATGAAAGCGAATCCAGCAACCACACATCCCCACTTGGCCAGAGGACTCTCAGGGGCAGCCAGCTCCCGGGGCAGAATTTCTAGGAAGGTGACATAAAGGAAGGTGCCAGCTGCCACCCCCTCTAGCACGGCCTGGGCTAAGCCTCGGCCCCCTTCAGAGTCCCCCTGAGCCACAGCCAGCCCTAGCACTAGGCCCAGGGGCGACATGAGCGCTAATGACACAATGGAGACCACGGCCCACCGGGCCCGGGCCCCTATCTGTACCAGGCGCAGGCCAGCGCCAAACACCACCAGCCCCTTGTGAGCCAGGACTGCCAGGCAGAGCTGCACCGTCATTGCTATCGTTGGCTGGAGCCCCACGGCAAGTCCTTCAAACACGGAGTGAAAGGAGAGTGAGAGCAGGAGGACCAGGGCCGCGGGGAGCACGGGAGGGGGAGGGCGGAGGTGCATGGTTGTGGATTTGCAGGACATGAGCTCCCCACATTCCTCCTCCTGCAGAGAGGCTCCTCCAGCTGCCCCTGGGCAGCACTGCCACGCCAGTGACTCCAAAAAGGAAGACTAAGAAGAAGCCCAGGCAGATGATGAGCTCTCCATAGGGTACTCCATCTAGGGACACAAAGGGGACTGTAAGGTGGGAAGGGAAGGGGTGAGATGGGATGAACCTGGTACTAAGAGATTGAAGAGAACAGGAAAATGCATGATTGGATGTAGAAGTGGGCCTGGTCTTGCAACAACTCGAGAAGGAGGTCTAAAGGGCCCCTATCAGTCGGGGTAGAAAATGAGAAACCATGAGAAACAGGTCAAGCATCTGGGGATAGAATAAAGGATGAGGCAAGAGTTTTTCTGTGGTTTCATAAACCCATAAAAACATTGGGTTGACTCTCTACAGTGTTGGGTTGAGGAGGTAAGGGCCCAGAATTCCTCACATCCTCCTCTCAAAGACGCCGAAAGGGGTCTGCGGTTGTGCTCACCCTCCAGGTAGGGCAGGTGGGAGATACTCACCTGGGCAGAATCGGCAGCCTCTGAATTTCCTCGCCTGCTGTGCTGTTCTGGGGGAAAGGGGAAATCAGATGGGCCATGGCTCTGCTCAGCTCCCTTCTCCTGTGTTCTAGCTCGACTGCTTTTCCTGAAGCTCTTACTGACCTGATTTCACCATCCCACGCATACGAGAGCTGTTATCTTCTCTCTGGCTCCACCCCTATTCTTGGCTCCATCACTTCTCCCCTTTTTCTCTGGCTTCAGTGTATCCTTGCCTACTGTACTGAGCCTGGGCATTTCCTCTGCTTACCTGGATGAAGACCTTCTGGATCTCAGACTCGATTCTCTCCAGGGCTGCCGGTCATGTGCATGAACCCTGCTCCCAGGAACACCCCAGCAGAAGCACAGCCCAGGAGGCCGAGGACCCGGCGGTGGCGACCTACACCAAAGAAGGAATCACAGTCCAACAGGCAATGAGAAGAGAGATGGAGTCAAGAGCAGCAGATAGTATCAGCCTCCTAATCTGGAGGACCGTGAGAGTTTCAGAGCCACGTACCAGGACAGGGACAGCATAGAACCAGAGCGAGCCATGGGGACCCCGAGGTGGTAGGTCTCTACCTGTGGCTGCATCAATCTTGAACCATTTGAAGTAGATGGGCACGAGGCCACAGACCACAGTGAGCACCAGCAGGGCAAACATGCAGCCCAGTTTCACGCCTAGAAGAGCTTCCATTTGGGGTTGAGGGACCGAGCAGGGCCTTCAGAACGCCAAAGGGTGCTACAGTCCCTGAGCTGGAGCAGGGCTGAGGTGGTCAGAGGCGAGTCCCTCCCTGAGTTTCAGGAGCCCATTGGGATCTTCTCCGTGTTCTGGGCTGCCTCTGCTTGCAGCCTTGCATAGCTGACTGGGGCCCAGCCCCTGCCCTGAGGCCCCTCCCCTGGCTCAAGTCCTCCTGATCCTGGAAACCAGAAACTCCAGCCTCTCTGCCAGGCACAGCTGGTGCTCTGTCTTCTCCTCCTTCAGTGCCATGAGTAATGCAAGGGCTGTGGGCAGTCTGAGTTCATCCTGGGCCTGGTCTCACCCAACTGGGGCAGCACCTGGAGCACTCCCCATCTGTTCTGTCTTGGGGGACCCTCTGCACCAGTCTCTGCTAGGATATTTGATCTAAGCCTTTCTTCCATACCCTCCCCACGCTTACCCCAATTCTTATAGGTTGCTCTGCTGATACCTGAACCAGCACCCTTTCAGAGGGGATTTGGGGCCACCTGCGAGAAAGGAGGTTGGGCTGAAAGTGGTATCACCACCACTGTATAGAAACTGGTGTATGTGGGGACTCCCTTTACTGAAACCTCAGAAAAATAGCTTTGGGCATGGAAACGTGCAGTGAGGAATTTCAAGGATTACGACATCTCTTTGGTGTCACAACTCCTGAAGGTACCAATTCTGATACTTGTTGTGGAGAGGGAAATGAGTGTTAAAGACAAAAAATGTGCTATAGCTCTTTAACTGTCTGGCCTAGGGGAAACAGAAATACACCAAGTAAACAGAACAGTTCAGTTCTGGTATCTGGGTGGGGATGGAAATTTTAGTACCTATATGGGATCTACTTTTGAGTTACATGCATGAAGTGAATTTGCGGGAATTGATGAATCTTGAAAAAGAATGAGGGAAACGGCGGGGTGGGGGAAAAGTCTTGGAAGCATTGGCTTCCCTTTTTATAGGGGGCCCACGGAGTAACTCTGAACTCGTTGAGCCAGTTCTCATGAGCTGGGGGCACTTTCCCAGTATCCCTGATTACCAAGGAAGGGTGGGGGAAGGGGTTCAGAACAGGCTACCACTTTGGCATGTAGATCATGTCAACTGATGGCAAAAGAGATGCTGCAGGCTTGGGAGAAACAACTGCTCTCATCTATTGGTACAGAATTTAGATGAGACCTTGTCTGTAAAAATTCGTTTCAGAAATAAACTTCTATGACCTGTGTGAGACAGGCCTCCAATGACTGGAGTCCTCATTGCGTCACTCACCTGTTATCCCCTTGTAACTCTAAGCCCTGCTCATTTCTGGGTTCATATAAACTTGTTTTCACCCTGACTAACTTTGAACTGCTTATGTATGGGAGTTCCTTATAAATTTAGTTTTTCTCTTTCAGAATTCTTCCCAGGCTTTATTATTTATTTACTAGTTTTTTGATCATACCCAGCAATGGTCAGGGGTTACTCCTGGTTCTGCACTCAGGAATTACTCCTGGTGTTGCTCGGGGCACCATATGGGTGCCAGGGATCGAACTCAGGTCAGCCGAGTGCAAGGTAAATACCCTACTTGCAGTACTATTGTTCTGGCCCCCTAAATTTAGCTTTTTTTCCCTGCTAGCTTAAATTGCTTTAGTCAGACCATTTGAAAGAACTTTGAATGGTAGAGGAAGACTCCATTCTCACACCTTCTGGAAGTACTGGTCTTTGGTAGCTGTATTCTCATAGGAGAGTGGGTTAAGATTTCTGTGGGAGATCCGGAAGAATATAGAGAAATAGCTGAGTCGCTTTGTATACTTAGAAGTGTGTGGTTCAAAGGGGCGGAGAGATAGCACAGTGGGTAGGGCGTTTGCCTTGCATGCAGCTCGAACCGGGTTCGATCCCCGGCATCCCATATGGTCCCCCGAGCACTGCTAGGAGTAATTCCTGAGTGCAGAGCCAGGAGTAACCCCTGAGCTTTGCTGGGTGTGACCCAAAAAGAAAAAAAAAAAAGTGTGTGGTTCAAGAGTTGGAATTTCCAGTGCCCCTCATGCGGCGGAAACAGTCCTGGCACCTCTGCCGCTGTCGAACCTTGTGGTGGATTTCCAGCTGCATCACAATCAGGTGTGAACATCACAAAAAGGGTGTGATGTCCTGGCACACAACTGAAAAGACGTGGGAGCAGGAGGGCCATAAAAGTGACACTACATTGAGACTGTACATGCACAACAACTAAAAGTTTGCAAACCTAGCAGGGCTAGGTGTGTAAACACCAAAATCTGTTTTATGATTCCTGGTGAACACCAAAGCTACAAATGTGGAGCACCATAGCCATGAATATGTGAAGCTCCAGGTCACTAAGCAGGAGGGAACGTACAAATAAAGTATATAAATACACACACACACGCACATACGCACATGCACACACACACGCACGCACACACACATGAAGATGACACTGAAAATCCAAGGATTCTCTTTATTAAAGGATATATCATGGTGCTAGAGCACCACAGGGAGTAATTCCTGAGTGCAGAGCTAGGAGTAACCCCTGAGCATCACCAGGTGTGACCCAAAAAAGTAAAAAAAAAAAAAAAAAAAAAAAAAGATATGGTAACAACTCACCTCTACATCTTTTGAGAATCACAAAATTTAGGGAGCTGGGTCCAAGGGCTAGCATGAACACACTGCATGTGGGATCCCTAGGTCTGATCTCTGGCACGGCATGGTTTGCCAAGAACCACTGGGAGTGCCACCCTCAAACAATATGCTGGGAAAACACCTGAAAACCCTGAGTACTTCTGGTGTGACAAAAACAAGCAAGCAAACAAAAAAAGAATCACAAGATTCACTTCCAACATTTAAAAAATTATTAAAACTTCCAACAAATACAGATATACAGGGGCACCAGTATTCTTCATCCATCAGTCTTGGCAGGCGTGAGAGAGGGAAATACTTGTTCTCCATTCCTGTCAGCTTTCAGGGGGATCTTGCGTGGAGGAAGGAGTGATCACAGGCAACAGGTCTCCCCAGGAGCTGGCGCGAGCACACCGGTACAAGTCCCTAGGAAAAGTAGAGGTCAGTGTGAGCTGTCCCTTCTTGCTGCCTCACACTGATTGGGACTGCACCCTCTGTACCTGCCGTGCTTGGGGCAGTGATCACATTATGCTGCACCTGCCCATCAGGACAGCACAGGTGACAGTGCACATGGCGTGGCCGTTTCAGGACAGGCTGAGTGATCCGGGGCCATCGATGAGCCTTCTCAGGTGACCCTCGGGCCAGGATGACCATAGAGAACTTTTCTTCCTTTGGGTTCTTGTTCTAAGATCGAGATATGAAATGTGGTGATGGAGGGAATAGTAGAGGAGGTACAGTGCTCGCCTTGAGAACCGCCAACTCAATCTTTGGCACCAGCGTGGTCCCCTGAACCTATTGGGAGTAATTCCTGAGTGCAGAGCCAAGAGGAAGCCTGCTGGGTATGGCTTAAAAATACAGAGAGGGTGGGAGAGAGAGGGGAGAGAGAGAAAAAGAGAGTGAGAGAGCGAGAGAGAGGAGACAGAGAGAGGCAGAGAGAAAGAGGCAGAGAGAAAGAGAGAGAAAGAGAGAGAGAAAGAGAGAGGGGGCTGACTCTTTGGAAAAAGACAAAGGTAAAACATCTGGGATTCCCACTCCTACAGTCCTGTTCCCTTCGGCCCGAAAGTCTCTAGACTTGTTTCTGAATTCTCCAACTGCCTCCCAGGTCTGCCTTTGTTCCTCCTGCTTCCCAGGGTACATACCCAGCTGAAGGGGATGGGATGATAAGCCTGGGCAAAGCTACAGGCCAGGGGCTTAGCGGCTGTCAGCTGGGGACAAGGGAAGTTCATGAGGACACTGTGAACAAAGAGAAGACAAATCACAATACCTCATGAAACGGAAAAGGCCGAGTTCAGTGGGCTTAGGGAACACGGCAGCACAGGGCAGGGCACGGATGCTGGTCAGAGCCCCCGGGAATGGAGGGGCTTTAGCCTCTCCCCCTCCTGCTCATGACCTTCTGGGCTGGGACAGGCAGAAAGACTACTCACTGGGGCAAAGACGAAAGCAGGACGAGGGTCTAAAGGACACTTTTCTTTTCCCTGAAATAAAACATAAAATAAAATGAAAGCTGGGTCTGAGAGGGTCTGTTCTCATAACTCAATCTCTGCGCTCTGCAAATTGAGATCTCCGTTAACATTCAGTTCTGACAGTCACTGACTCTGTCCTGAGTCAAGCCGGCTGCGTCTCTAATGCTCCTAACAAAGAACTTTCTCTTTTGCAGCAGGAGAAAAGCTGGAACTTGGCACACGGTATGGTGCTCTCTCTGCCAGCAACCTCAGCTCCCAGACAAATCCCACTCTGGGAGACTTAAAGCCATGATTTCATGCTATTCTTACTGTCCCAAAGAGATCAGGTTCTTGGTTTAGCAAGAACTGGGGTTGTTCAGGGGTTGACAAACTTTTTTTTTTTCTAAAAAGACAAAAATCTGTCTGCTCCAAGTACTACTCAGTTCTGCCGCTGGTCATGTAAAAGCTGACACACACAATTTCCATGGTGTAGACAGAAAACAGGTGGATCCATAGGCCCGATTTTGCCGACCACTGCCCGATAGCCTAATGACTCTGTGTGCCTGAACCTGAGTCAGCCTCTCTTTAGTTTTTGGTGACAGTGGTTGGGATATGGAGGCGTGGAGGCTAGAAAATAAGGAACTTACCTTAAGGACCAGGTCCCTGGCATCCATGAGCAGGCGGTGCCCAGCTTTTGTTCCATTCTCCACCAAGATCTGTTTGCAGAAGGGAAGTTAAGCAGAAGCCTTGACTGACATGGATCATACTCAGCAGCAGTGTGAGAGCATTCCCAGACAGAGCACTCTGTGAGAGCACTCCCGGAGAGAGCACTCTGTAAGAGCACTCCCGGAGAGAGCATCTGTGAGAGCACTCCCAGACAGAGCACTCTGTAAGAGCACTCCTGGAGACAGCACTCTGTGAGAGCACTCCTGGACAGAGCATTGTCGGGAGGCGTGAGGGTCCCCAACAATATCGGGGAACAAGTTCCTTTTTATCTCAAGGACTGGCATCAGACGGATAAATCACGAGTTTAGCTCAGTTCCAAAAGCCTGGGGCCGGAGCAATAGCACAGCGGGTTGGGCATTTGCCTTGCATGCAGCCGACCCAGGTTCAATCCCTGGCATCCCATATGGTCCCCTGAGCACCGCTAAGAGTAATTCTGAAGTGCAGAGCTGTAACTCCTGAGTATTGCCAGGTGTGACCCAAAAAGAAAAAAAAAAGCCTTTACTAATCGCCAATAATAAAACAAGTACTGCTACTACAATCCAAGATAATGGGATTCCTCAGACCTCTAGGTCTTGGTAAGAGCTCTGACCATGCACTTGGGCCTAGGTCTCCCACTAAAGTGGACGGATCTGCCTCAGACAGTCCCTTTTTATACCCAGAAGCCAGAATCCTTTCTTCAGAGTGGGTTTTGTTAACAAAGATCAATTAATTAGTTTTTAGGTGTAGATGTTAGGTGGTGCCCACCTTTGTTTCAGGTCTAAACAAATGACTATGCCAGTGCCTAGTCCCTTCCTCGAGATTATCTCTTATGTCAAAACACTGGAGAGGGAGAGAGGGCTGGTATAAAGAATACATCTTCATGGATGCACATACATGGGGAGAAGCACATCATCATTTCAGGCCACAAACGTCATGCAATTCAGATGGTGCCCACAAGGTCCTTCTGTTTTCTACTCTGCACCAGGGTCATTCTGAGTTTCCTGTCCTCTGTATGTTGAAGGGATCATGCTCGCTTGCCTAAAGGCAAACTAGCATGGTCTCTCCTTTGATCATGGCAGAATTGGTAAATGATAGCAAAGGTGGTGTGTTGGATGACAAATTTAGCTAATCTGGGAGCTTTGTTGTTTTGCCCACTCACAGCTTAATCTATTTAAGCCAAAGTTCATTCTAATGAGACCTCTCTTCTATGTAAACACTGCTAGAGGGTGTGGCAGTTACAGAAGTCACCTTGACTGAATAACTTCTGTCTTATACATCTACTAAGACTTCTATGTTTTCTAGATTGGGCACAGCTCCTCTTTATACCCACTGCACCCAGCGTGGGACAGTTAGAATTTACCAGGAGAACTACCACCCTGGCTATATTGAGACTATAGGAAGGATCATACTAGTTTGCTCTAAGCAGGCGAGCAAACTAGTACACGAGAACAAGATACTCAGAATCACCCTGGTGCAGATAATAATAAGGACCTTGTCGGTACCATCTAGATTACATGAAGCTCATGAAATTAAGATGTATTACTTTATATCAGCCCCCTCTCTCTCCAGTGTTTTACATAAGAGATAATCTCGGGATTAGTCCTTGGTGTAACCTTTGTTTATACCTGCAATAGGGTGTGGCACTGCTCTTCTACACTCTGTTTAGGGTTCTTTGTTGATATGACCCTCCTTGTCACAAATCGGATTACTTTGGTGTATATAATAAGGAGACTGACTTGAGGCCCCTTCACCTTTTCGCTTTGGCTTTTGGCTCCTGCGGTTTTTGGCTCCCACGGCTTTTGGCTTTTGGCATTTTGCTCTTTGGCTTTTGCTCCATCATCTGGGTAGGACTCAGCTCGGGTGAGATCCTCTCTCTTTTGGTGGGAGACTTAGGCTCTTTTGTATGGTCTAAGTTCGGACCAGAGCTAGAGTTTGTTCATTATATTGGAGTGCTGTGGAAGAGTTTTTGTACTATTAAAAGTTTTTTTGGAACTGCACCAGACTCGTGAGTTTTCATCTGTCCCCTAGTGTCCTCGGAGGTAGAAGAGAACTTCTGTCCTGACACTGTGGGGTACCCCGCGGCATCAACGACAGTGGTGGTCTCCTGATAAATTCTAATTGTTCTGCACTGGGACCAGTGGATGTTAAGAGGAATTGTGCCCAATCTAGATAACACTGAAATCATAGTAGAGATTATAATAATATTCCAAAAGTTATTAATTCAGAGTCAAAATGACACCTGTAACTGCTATACCCTCCATCAGTGTTTACACAAAAGGGAGATCCCTTTAGCATGAACTCTGGCTTAAAGACATGTTCACTGTCTTCCCGTTCATCATTGATTTGCTTGAGCGGGCACCAGTAACATCTCCATATGTCCTGTATCATGCTAGTAGAGCCCAAGGGCATCTGCTTGCTCCAGGAACATAAAGAGCCTCAAACTATTCCATCAGGTCATGGGAATGAGGTCTATAATTGTTACTGGTTTTTGGCATATCAAATACGACATGGGTAGCTTGCCAGGCTCTGCCATGCGGGTGGCATACTCTTGTAGTCACCTCTGATCTCCAGCACTTATTGATGAACTGCGTGGCCGCGCAAGCCGGGCTGTGATAGGCTCTTCTGCTAGGTGGAGTTCTGATGAGAGGGAAGTCCGGATGTGGAAAATGGCGGCTCACATGGAGTGTGGTGGGGGTGGGTGGGGGGGTGGGGAGCCTCGTCTGGCTTCAGTGAGGCTCTGCTGGGGTGGCAGGCCATATTAGAACCCGCCATCCCTCACGGGTGCCTCGTGAGTGGCTGGGCACAGGGAGAAACATGTAAAGACATGTTAAAAGCCTAAACTGTAAGTAGCTTAAATAGCAAAGCCAAAGCTAGCTCGGCCCTGTCATCCAACACAGCACTCTGTGAGAGCACTCTGTGACAGCGTACTTGTGAGTACACTCCCAGACAGAGTGAACATTTAAAGGCAGTAAACAGTTTTTACAACAGGGGGACAGATAGAAAGACAGATGGATGGATGGATAGGTGGACAGAGAGATAGAAAGATAGATAGAGAGATAACTTTAATAAAAGAGAACAGAAATCATACAGGAGAAACTAGTCAAAAATGAAGGCAAGCTTCATTGGAGAAAGGAAGTGCATGAAACCCCTGAAGCTCCTTTAATACTCCTACAGAGAGAAGCTGCAGCTCACCAGAAAACGATTTGTCTTGCGCCACAAGGTTTGGATAACCTCAGTGCGGTGAGCCTTGCTGGGCAGTTCACTTAGGGAGAAGGCCGATACCACCACATCGAATTGTACCTGAGGACCAGAACAAGGAACACAAGATAGCGAACACCTCTCCACCCCAAGGGCACAGCTTCCATCCCTTTGATTTCTTCTGCTTTCATTATCTCTAACAACCAACCCAGAGGCCCTAAATTTCCATCTGCCACAATCCCAATCTGCATACACTTGCCTTGGGTGATACAGGCAGAAATTGTCTGAAAAAGACACCTGGAACACAGGGTTCCCTGGATTCTGAACCACCTATGGAGGAAAGTAGAGGTTACCACAATGAGCATAAAGGTATAACTGAAGCAATATTCCAATGGCAGCCTAAGAATATGGAAAACACATGGGGGGGAATAAGTTGCAATAGTTGCAATAAGATGAGCAAATACTAAAAAGAGCAAAGAGATGGGGCTGGAGTGATAGTACAGTGGTTAAGATGCTTGCCTCACATGCAGCTTGGGTCCCTAGTATCCCATATGGTCCCCTAGCCCTGCCAGGAGTGATCCCGAGCACAGAGTCAGGAGTAAGCCCTGAGCACTGAGGGTGCGACTTCAAAACAAAATCAACGACAAGAAGAGAAAGCAAGGAGAATGTTAACTGGTCAAATTTTCTTGACTAGTTAATCGACTTTTGTTTGGGCCCATACCTGGCAGTGCTCAGGGCTTACTCATGAATTAGGAATTACTTCTGGGGGGTACTCAGGGGGACCATAAGGGATTCGGGGATCAAACTCTGGTCAGCTGCATGCAAGGTAAGCACCTTACTCGCTGTCCTATCTTTCCAGCCCCATGACCTGTTACTTTTACCCAACCTATGCACAGTCCAACAAAGGTTCCACGCGACCAGGGTACTGATCAATCAATTCACCTTTAACTTTTACACTGTCTTCTAATCCCAATAAACATTGTTTTTTAGTACTCCTTTGCTTTCTTAACCCTGCTGATTTTGGAAAAGCCCATCCTTATACCTTGTTCTCACCTTTCAGTAGCTTTTCTGCCAGATTCAACATGGCAGCCGAGCTGTCCACACACACATATTCTCGGAGGCTCTGGCCCCAAGTGTTGTGAGCAGCCCTGATAAAAGAGAAACCAGTTCTTATAAACCAAAGAGTCACCCCCTACAAGGAATCTTTGACCCCCAACCTTACCCCTGGGGAAAAGTTTTGTTAAAATAGCTGAACAAACTAACAATGTTATTTTATTTAATTTACAGCTCCTTTAGAAAAAAGACAGTCAGGATGAAGAGACAGTACCAGAGGTGATGTGCTTGCCTTGTATGTAGCCAAGGAGGGTTTAATCCCTGGCATCTAGTCCCTGGAGCACTGATATATAATTCATGAGCACAGAGCCAGGAGAAAGCCCTGTGTACCATCAGGTATGGCTCCTCTCAAAAAGGTCAAAGTCAAAACCAACAAATTGATCTGCAGTCAGAAAACTCCCTGATAAGTGAAACATATGCCTTAGACTAATGCTTTTTACAGTTTATCTTTTAAAAATGCATCTTTTTCATGTAACAGTGAAGGCCTGGCCTCAGTTCATATACTTCCTATGCCTTGCCTACTCGGAGGGAAGAAACATTCCAGCTCCTGTTTCCTGTTCCTCTTGTTGCTCCCAGATTGGTGTGACGGAAGTATGACTGTCTAGAGCTAGAAGTGAGAGAAACAGGGCAGAGGACACTCACCAGGTGACAGAACCAGTGCCTGAACCAAAGTCCATTAAGGTTTGTGGTTGGAACTCTGGAATGCGAGCCTGGATCTGAAGAAACATGTAAAACCCCACAGTCGGTTAAGTAGACACTTACTTAGGACCTTGGTAAATATAAATTAGGAAACCACTACAGAAAAGAAATGTGAACACCTTTTGAGAGTCAACATCAGTATTTTATAGAGTAAGGACTCCTTAAATTTTTTATTCTTAGGGGCGGAGCGATAGCCCAGCGGGTAGGGCGTTGCCTTGCACGCGGCCGCCCATGCCGGCCTGGGTTCGATCCCCGGCACCCCATATGGTCCCCCGAGCACTGCTAGGAGTGATTCCTGAGTGCAGAGCCAGGAGAAACCCCTGAGCATTGCCGGGTGTGACCCCAAAAAAGAAAAAAAAATATTCTTAACCTTTCTTGAATTAGAAAATCCCTTCAGAAGTTAGAAACATTATTTATTTAGTTATTTATTTATGGGTTTTCGGGCATACTTGGAAGCGCTCGGTGCTCACTCTTGGCTCTGCTCAGTGCTCACTCCTGGCAGGGCTCAGGACACCGTAAGTGGTTCCAGGAATAAAACCTGTTTGGCTCCGTCACCAGGCAAGCACCCTACCTGCTGTACTATCTCTCTGGCCTAAAGAGACAGTCTTTGAAAAAAAATATACAGGGGCCGAAGATATAGTACAGCAGGTAGGGCATTTGCCTTACAAGTGGCTGACCTGGGCTTAATTCACGGCATCCCATATGGTCCCCTGAGCACTGCCAGGAGTAATTCCTGAGTGCAGAGCCAGGGATAACCCCCTACCATCACAAGCTGTGACCCCAAAAAATGAAAAAATAAAAACTCATAAGTTGGGGAGATGGCTCAAAGGGTTGAAGCACCCACTTTGCATGCTGGACCTCTGGCTTCATCCCTGGTTGTGCATGCTTCCTGGAGCACTGCTGGGAAGCAGCCCCCAGCATGCAGCCAGCAGTAGCCTATTAGCATTGCTGACTGTGGCCCCACACCACCAAAAACAACCAGATGGAGGGACTGGGAATACAGCTCAGAGGGGTGGAGTGCATGTTGAGCATCCACAAAACTCTGGGCTTAACCCCTGGCAATCTGAGGCCTCTCAAGCACCACCAGGTGTGGCACTCTGAGAAGGTCCAAAAAAATAATGCAAATAAACATACAATATCTTCAGAATCCTACCATCCCCCCAAGACTAATTGATGAATAATTGATGAATGAGGTAAAAGGGATCAGGCTACAAGTTGAGGGGCTCTCACCTCGTGAAATGCCCTGAAGACGGCTGCGAAGCCACCATCCATTCTTGCGGCCATATACAACAGGCTCAGTCCTTCATTATAGCTGCAAGAACAGACAGTCACAAGTCATCAGGAAGTCATCTGTCTCTCACAGCTTCATTCTCAATTGGTAGGAAATGCAATCTTTGGAATGGGCTCAGTGCTTTTGTCTCTGGGAGCTTAAAACATTAGGCAGTCTTCTCTAAGACTAAACTGGGTAGTTGTATTTTGCCCTGCTATCGTCCTGAAGTCAAAGATCTCTTTCGGCTACAGTCCTTCTAGCCCCTCTTACCTTATTTCTTGCCAGTGGTAAGTAGTTTTACGCAGAGCACTTAGCACTGCTCCACGAAGTTTCTCCTCAGTCAGAGATGAGTCTGGATGAGAACAAGGACCGGAAGTGAGGACCTGGAAGAATAGGGCTCAGATCCCATATCTGAACACACTCTCTATTTATTCCTCTCCAACTGCCATGTGAGCAAATTCTCAACGCTGGATAAGTCGAACCTCAAGAAAAACTCAGGTCAGACTAAAAACAGTAACAACTATCACGAGCAGCAGCACCACCAACGTCTATCAGGTGTTGTTTTGCTTCTAACAGGATTTTATTCAACCTAACTGATCTATCCCACAGGGATAGGGTTCTGCATTAAATAGTAAAGGTAGGCTTGCTCTTCAAAGTCCTGCTCTCCCTTGAACATGCATCACGCTTGCTTGTCGGTTTCTTTGCTTTCTTTTTCCTACTCTGAAGAAGCCTGTGAACTCCCTTCAGCTCTCTTGAACTCCCTCTCTCTTCCCTCACTCAAATCTTTCTGAAGACGTTTCAATAAAAAAAAACCTTGCTTCACAAGAAAAAAATAAAAAGAAAACAAAAAGGAAAATGTAGTAAAGACATAAAGGGAATCAGGATCATATTCTTCATATTCTTCCCATTTTCCCCAAATTTCATATTAAATTAAATTTCCAATGTTCCTAGAGAGAGGTCTCTCAACTCTCAGGATTGTGTTCAGTGCAGTACAATATGATTGACTGAATATCTACTACGAACCAAGTATCGTGGGAGAGTGCGGGAAAACAAGATGCATAAAAGCTAGGTTCGCATGAAGCACTTCACGTTTAGGAAAATAAGTTGGTGAATTATACTTAATTTTCCTGTCCCCAAGCTGCATTTCCATACTGGCTAGGGAATCATACATTTCAACTAAAAGCTTGTTTGACACATGTGCAAAAGGAGAGAGGGAGAGGGAGGAAGAAGAAAGAGAGAGAGAGAGAGAGAGAGAGGGAAAGGGAAAGAGAGAGAGAGAGAGAGAGGGAGAGAGAGGGAGAGAGAGGGAGAGGGAGAGAGAGAGAGAGAGAAGTTGAGGGGTGGGGTGGGGGGGGAAACTGGGGACACTGATGTTGGGAAACTTGCACTGGTCACTAGTGCAGGGATGGGTGCTGGAACACGGTATGACTGAAACCCAATCATGAATGGCTTTCTAATGGTCTATCTCTCGGTGATTCAATAATCACCTCCCCCAGGGCAATCTCTGAAATAATCCATCTTCTCTTAGTATTGCCACACAGTCATACTTGCTCAGGCCAGAAAGCAAAGAAGCTGAAACACGTCTTTGAGACCAGACAAATGTTTTCTTGTACTCCATTTCCCAGGGAGGTCTCAATTTTGGCTCTTCTTTTCTGTAAACCTACCTGGATTTTCCAGGAATTTCTTTTCAAGACCAACAGCCCGTTTTTGCAACTCCTCTGGCTCTACTGGTAAATGCCGGCTCCAGAGATAATTGGTCAGGGCTTGCACCTGCTTCTCCACGTTGGGTATCGGGTCCTCTGGGGACCAAAGAGGAAGATGCGCATGACTGGGGTGCCGGCCCGGTCCCCGCTTCTTCCAGGGTCCGCCTTTCTCGCCATTACTCACTGAGCAACAGTATCTGCGCGGCATGCATCAGTGACTGCGGCAGCTGCACGCGCGGCAGCTGCAGGATGCCAGGGTGTCGGCGATGGGGCCTGTTCCCCAGAAAGTCAGATTTGTTATCCACCTGGGATACCCCCCGGCACGAGGGCAGAGAGCGCCTGCGGGCGGGAAAGAAAGGGGTGGCACAGATCAAGGGACAGAAAGGACTCGCGCAGAAGGGAACGGCGTCCTTGCTCCAGAGTCTCGGCCACCAGGGAAGAAGCCACTCACTCGGGCCCCGGGGCCCCTCCGGAACGGCGGCGCCATCTCCCTGCTGACAGCAGATGCCTCAGCGCCTTGCCGGTCTCCATGACTCCGGAGACGAACCGGAAACGGAAGTGCAGAAGACGTGGGCTGCCGCGGCGGCCAATAACTTCCGTGGAAAGTCGCGGTGGGCGGCATCGGCCAATAGGAAGAGCGAGTGGTTCCCAGTAGCCAATAAAGATCTATAAATAAATAAACTGGGAACTGGACGTGGGCGGGACCAGGCCCGAGGTTCCGACGCAAGCAGCCGGGTGCGGGGTGACTTAGGCTGAGTTGGGGCTTGTCTCTCTCTGTGTAGGAATGTAGGGGGGCGCTGTGAGAGGGAAGCGCTTAGTCCTAAAGTCTGTACAAACGAGAAAAGGCATTTTTGGATTATCTTAACTACCTGTGTTCTTTGTGGTCTCTAGAGAGCTCTGAGGTCTTTTTTTTTTAAAACCCTGCTGGAAATGGGAGACTGTAGCAAGGGATAGGTGATAAAAGAAAATTTGAATATAAGCAAGTGATGATGATAGAAATGATTAGATGTAAGCAATATTAGTTTTTGCATCCTGATTTCTCTCCACAATAAACCGGTCCTTTTTAGTTAAAAGAACTAGCACAACACGTGCCAGGTACAGCTGTAAACTGATTTAGAAATCATTATCTCATTTACTTCTAAGCCTACGAGGTAGAGCGTTGTAAACTCGATGTGCAGCCAAGGAAAGTACATCTAGTGCTTTAAGTATTTTCCTCGGTGCTTAAAACATCACACCTCAAATCACGAAGCTGGTGAGGTGACAATTAGAATTAGATGTAGGCAGTCCAAATGAACATCACCTTTAAACATATCCAAGAAAGTAAGCGAAGAGTGATAAGCTAAATATCCCGGAATGCTAGATTTACATGCAGTGGTAGGGTAGCCCAGGGCTGGAGCACATGCTCTGCAGGAAGGAGCCCTGGTCCCTCCCCAGCATCAGTTGTCCTAATGATTAGCATCAGCTTGAGGAGCTAGTACTGAATTAGGCGTGGCACCTCCAAGCCTCCCCAGCACCACAGGGTGTAGCCCCAAATCCAAAACAAACTAGCGAGAGAAAACAAAAAGGCCTCACCATACTGTAATCTTGATTCCTATAGCAAACAGTAATTAACTGTGGTCTGTCTAAAACTTTTGGAATATACATTTGATGACTGGGTGGGTAGAGCACCACCTTTGCTGTAATTGCAAGGGTTCAAATATAATTTTGGGATAAAATAAGGGAAATTCAAACCACCCTCTTCAGTCAGTGATGGTTTTAAGACATTTAAGTTTAAATTTAAATGAGTTGATTTGGGATTATTAACAAGCAGTTTGATTCCAAAAACAAACAAAATAAAACATTTTCCTTCTAATCTGTATTTACTTTAGGGAATCTTGCTCTAAAGTAAAGTATTTACTTTAGGGAATTTACTTTAGGGAATCGGACCCCTATAGTAAACGTCCCATTTTGTAGTATGTGTACTAAGCGTAGTAAACACCCCCTCCTCACTTCCACATCCTTCTCCTCTCCCCACTTCCCACCTTTATTTTGATTCAACTGCCATTTAATCCCATCTCTTTTGATATTTTGCTTTTACTTAAATTTCTGTTGTAAAAAAGTATCATATGTTAGCTGCAGCGTAAGATTAGCTATATTATTTCTTGTCAGGGATAGTGCTTGATATCTGGACTCTGTCAATGAATTTGAACTTTAGGACAGCGAGAATAACTTGCTATTTCACAGGGTTGCTGGAGTATGTAATGAAGTGCTCTTTGGGCATCATCTTACTCATGCTTTTATTTTCCTAAGCGTAAATATATGTATTTTAGGTACTTGAAGTATAATAGTATTTAAATTTGTATTATGAATTCATGTTTTACGTTCATAATAGTTTTGAAAAGTAGGGGGTACTTGGGCTAAAAGCAGGACTGAGGTGGAGACTGAGAGGAGTGGAACTTGGCTATGCTTCTGAATGTTTCTCCCATTTTCCCTATTGAACTGCCAGCATCCAAGTGACTTTCTTTATTCTGAAGCTGACCTAATTGGGACTGTTCCCTTTCCTCGCATTTAATAAGCTATTATTATGTGTCTTTGTTCTTAACCCAAAGTGTTACTTTATGTCTTTATTGTTATTCATAAAAACAAAACAGAAACTTTCAAACTACCCTATTCATATATTAGCAATGTGTTTAATATACTTAAAATAAAGCGAACACAACTCTTTGTTCATTGAAAGTGCTTACTATTTACTGATGATGCTGATAAAGTGACTTCATTGCTTCCCTTCCATGCTTGGTATGACAAACTAGGTTGAGAATCTGAGCTAAATCACTTGACCAAATGACAGTGTTTCAAATGTTTTGATGAACTTTTTCATGCCTAATTCATAAATCCTGCCTTTTTTTTTTTGCTTTTTTGGGTCACACCCGGCAATGCTCAGGGGTTTCTCCTGGCTCTGCACTTAGGAATCACTCCTGGCGGTGCTCGGGGGACCATATGGGATGCCGGGGATTGAACCCGGGCCGCATGGGCCGGCTGCATGCAAGGCAAATGTCCTACCTGCTGGGCTATCGCTCCGGTCCCAATCCTGCCATTTTAATATTGGTCATTTTTTTTGTTTCATTTTTTTTTGGAGGGGGCTTTCCAAGTAGTGTTCAGGAAGTGCCAGGAACCTCACCAGAAATTTTTAGCTAACTAGTCCTGTGGTTTGATGCACAGGTTCAAGGATGTACTTCCAGGACCCTGTGGTACTTGCTGAGGATTACCTGAACCACTTGAGCATTGCTCAAGGTACTCCAGGTTCACACACCTAGAAGTTCTCAGGTGCATCCAAAGCTGCATCTTGTGATGCTCAGGGGACCACATGGTGTTGGGGATGGAACCTGGGCACTAGGAATGTACTCTAACTGCTACACTGACTCCTGGACTCATTGGTCATGTCTTGATCTGTTGGCATTTTCCATATTCTACATATAAAATCACTTGTATCACTTGTCTTCCCGTTGTTCATCTATTTGCTTCGAGCGGGCGCCAGTAACGTCTTCACTGATTGGGAATGAGGTCCATTATTGTTACTGTTTTTGGCATATTGAATACACCATGGGTAGCTTGCCAGGCTCTGCCATGGCTCTGGGTTCATCCCAGGGGGCCCAGTCTTTTTCTATTTCAGACCATCAGCCATCCAGAGCCCACGGGGCAGAGCCCTGGGTGTAGACAAGCCTGTCTCCTGTCTGCCACCTGCCAAGGCAGCCAGGCACCACAGCCACACCTGCAACACCTCAAGGGGCAGAACATATAAAATAATAGGTATAAATGTAGAAAAACTAGATGATACTAGAGAGATATATTCCTACCCTCAGATTAAATAAAAAATTTTTTAAATGCTGAGGAACATTTGGATGATTTGGTTGGAGATGATTAATAATTAGCTAGTATTGTACACTGCATTTATAGAAAAGGAAAATAGCTGATAATTAAATTTAGAGAGATTTAACAAAGAAGATTTAAAGAAGCAACTGGAATAAGTGCCAATAGAATTTAGAGAACTTCTATCAGAGATCATAATAATATTCTTTTAAAAATGTCTTTTTAAAAATCTTCTGTACTCAAAAGCATTGTTTGTTGTATTTATTTGTGTTTGTCTTGGTGATTACTTTTTCTATTTTAAGTGATTCTTTTATGTAATTTTTGTTAGTATATTCCCTTTCTTCTTTTTGGGGCACAACAGGCAGTGCTTAGGACTACTTCCAGAGTGATACTTGGGGGAACATGTGGAACAAAGATTAAGTCTGGGCTCCTGCATATGTAGCATGTGCTCCTGCACTGTGAGTCATCTTCCTGGCCCAGTATCTCCCTTTTATTTCTCAACAATTTGTAATTATGGTGTAGTTGTTCTTCAATGTCTTCATTTATTTCCTTAGCTTGTTTTGAAACTATAAGTTACGCTGCTAATATCTTTGGTGGACATGTTTATGTTAGTGAAGGTGCTCCGCAGATTGGTTTGGATGGGGTAGGACAAATTTATAAGAAACCCTGGGGTAAGCAGTACTTGAGAGGGGGTCCTGGGAGATGGCATACTTCCTAAGCACTGTCAGGTGTGGCAACCCCCTACCCCTCTAAACAATGACAGATATGGGAGAGATAGAAGAGGGAGCAGAGAAGATGCAGCATGGTCAGACCGAGAGTCTGCTGTATCCTGTGAAAGGCTGTGACACACTCTCGCCACTGTCGCTGCCGCCCTTCATCTCAGGACTGCTTCTGCACACACCCTTTCCCTCTTTTGCAACCTCTTCCAACTTCACACTCGCATCCTCCACCATCAGTTCTCAGTGGCTAATCTGCAGTTACGAGCCATCTTCCATGGAGGTGCAAACCTTCCATGACTCTGTCTCTGACTGACTGTGTCCATGGTCACAATTGTGCATCCACAGTAACAATGGAGCATTCATAACGAAACAGCCACTGTCATGGTGAAATATGAACAGTCCCAGTGGAGCATCCGCAGTCACAGTGGGAGCACCCACAGTCAGAGTGGAGCCAGAATTTCATTTCCAGGAAACACCTGAATGACCACTTGGGTCCATGTGAACCCTGTTTCCAGTGGGTATCAGCATCCTGAATCCTGCTGATTAGGGTCACTTAGCCCTAAACTAGCTCTTATATGTTGACTCTAAGATCTAAGAAAAGCAAAGGGTCCTGGTAGCAATAGTGTTCTGTAATTCAGTGGAGTCCTTGAGGGGTCAACTAAGAGTGCACCCCTTTTGGTGACCCTACAGAGCGTGGGATGACAGATAAGATCACAGAATTTACCAGTGGGAGTGATCCTGATCTCCATCTTGGTGATGGACCATGTAATTTTTGGCTGGGAGGAATTATATTTTTTCTCAATTTATTTAAACACCGTGGTTTACAAAGTTATTCATGTGTATTTGTTACGGGCATTCAATACTCCAACACCAATCCCACTACTGTAAGGTTCAAGCAGACACAATAGTAACTGGGATCAAATGGTGATCTGCTGATGAGATAGCAACATTCCGGAATTAGAAATCACCTGCCCCCCAGCACAGAAGACAGGACTCATGGCCCACCTGGTACCAGGAAGCTCCCAGGTTGCATTCTCTGCTTCTCCAAATAGACCCCTACAGATGACAGGGGCTGGACCGAGTGAACTGGTTCCTCTAGTCTTGGTTCTCTTTTCCATTCAAGACAGTTTAAGAATCCTGCTCAGTCTCTCCCAGAGTGTGACTTTATCCCAGCCTCACTCGAGGTTTGTAGATCCTGGGATCCACCCAGGAGCACATCCCAATACATTTCTTCTATTCCTTCACTTTTTACTTGTCTCTGTTGTGTCAGCTGAGTTCAGTGATCTATCAACCACACCGTCACCTTCCCTCCACCAGTGACTCCATTTTCTTAACCAGCCCTCAGGCCTGCCCCACAGCAGGCCCACAGTAATTCATTTTATGTTGCATGTTATTATTAAATGGTGAATGGAATGGTCAAAAATTATTTCTGGATTCCCATGACATTCTTTAAAGAAATTGACCAAACACTTCTGAAATTCGTATGGAATAATAAACCCCCACGGATAGCTAAAGCAATCCTTGGGAAGAAAAAGATGGGAGGCATCACCTTTCCCAACCTCAAACTGTACTACAAAGCAGCAGTAATTAAAACAGCGTGGTACTGGAATAAAAACAGACCTGTGGACCTATGGAATAGAGTTGAGTATCCTGACACCCACCCTCAAAGACATGATCAGTTAATCTTTGATAAAGGTGCAAAGAGTCCAAACTGGAGTAAGGAAAGCCTCTTCAACAAGTGGTGCTGGGAAAACTGGACAGCTACATGTAAAAAAAATGAATTTGGACCCGTGTCTAACACCTTGCACAAAAATCAGATCAAAATGGATTAAAGATCTCAATGTCAGACCTGAATCCATAAAGTACGTTGAAGAAAATATAGGAAAAACCCTCCACACATCGATGCTAAAGACATCTTCAAAGGTGAAACACCATTAACAAAGCAACTAGAAGAAAATATAAATATATGGGACTACATGAAACTGAAGAGCTTCTGCACCTCGAAAGAAACAGTGACCAAGATAGAAAGACAGTCGACAGAATGGGAAAGAATATTCACCCAATACCCATCTGATAAGGGGTTAATATCCAGGATATATCAGGCATTGGTACAGCTATATAAGAAAAAAAACAGCCAACCCCATTAGAAAATGGGGAGAAGAGATGAACAGAAACTTTGACAAGGAAGAAATCCGAATGGCCAAAAGGCATATGAAAAAATGCTCATCATCACTAATCATCAGAGAGATGCAAATCAAAACAACAATGAGATATCACCTCACACCACAGAGAATGGCCCATATCCAAAAGGGTAAAAGCAACAAGTGCTGGCGTGGATGTGGGGAAAAGGGGACTCTCATACACTGTTGGTGGGAATGTCGACTTGTATAACCTTTCTGGAAAACAATATGGACATTCCTCCAAAGACTAGAAATTGAGCTCCCCTTTGACCCAGCCATACCATTCCTGGGAATATACCCTGGAAAGCCAAAAACACACAGCGGAAACACAATCCGCACTTTTATTTTCATAGCAGCACTATTCACAATAGCCAGAACCTGGAAACAACCAGTATGCCCGAGAACTGATGACTGGATAAAGAAATTGTGGTACATCTACACAATGGAATACTATGCAGCTGTCAGAAAGAATGAAGTTATGAAATTTTGCTATAAATGGATGGATATGGAAAGAATCATGTTGAGTGAAATTAGTCAGAAGGAAAGAGAGAGACATAGAATGACTGCATTTATTTGCATGACATAAATATACTAGGTGATCTTACCGAAAGTGGAAATTACCACAAGCGTGTGGGAGTCAGAGGTTAGTTTAGATAGAGAAGGGAACATGTGTGAATAAATGTCTAAAGGTCTGATACTAACATAGAACTGAGCATTAAATACAGACAAAAAATGCAAATGATGGCTTCTAAGTGTACGTAGTGCAACCCACAGTGTGTGGGAGAAGGAGGAGAGAGAGAGGGAGAGGAGAGGAGATAAAGAACCTGCCATTTAGGCGGGATGTGGGAGGGGAGGGAATTGGGGACATGGGTGGTGGCTGAGGGGCACTGGTGGAGGCGGGGTGCTGGAACACTGTGTGACCGAAACCCCAAGCGTGAACAACGTTGTAATTGTATATCTCATGGTGGTATAATAAAATGTTAAAAAAATACATACAATAAAAAAATTATTTCTGTAGAAGAAAATTTGTGGGGCCGGAGTGATAGTTCAACGTTTGCCTTGCACGCGGCCCGGCCCATGCCGGCCCGGGTTCGATCCCGGCATCCCATATGGTTCCCGAGCACTGCCAGGAGTAATTCCTGAGTGCAGAGCCAGGAGAAACCCCTGAGCATCGCTGGGTATGACCCAAAAAAGGAAAAAAAAAAAGAAAAGAAAAGAAAAGAAAATTTGTGAAAATTTCTTTCACAAATTAACCACGAGGATGTTAAGTCCTGACTGAGGTTTTACTGAACTGTTGTTGCAAGTGAAACCTTCAGCTTTTGTTTGGTCGACATTGGTGGCTCCTGTGTTCCCTCCCATCCAATCTGGTGTGCCTCTAAATGGGATGTCAGTGCTGTAGTGTTTGGACATGTTGCACAGCTGCAAATGTGGCTGCATCCTGCAGAAAATTCAGAATATTTAAAGGCAGTTAAATATTTTATTGGGTATGGTACCAGGTCTTCTGGAAGTATGGAGAGGTAGGGGAGGTTACCCACCCCGACTTCAAGAAGGGTTGGAGTTTTCAGCCACAAAAGCCCTGTGTACCTGGAGTTATTGGCAGATTAGCTTCTCTGTGGTGCTCAGTCCTGAAGTGGTGGGGTTTTTGGCGTATGGTGGTGGTTTTGGGGCGTAGGAACGGCTGCTGGTCCTTTGCTTGGTGGGGGAACTGACCTGTTAGGGGGTATTATTGTGCTGATGTCATGCGTGAGCATCCGTGTATAATTTGCAGAGAAAGGTATATCTGGTGGTGGCGATGGTCTTTCTTCTTTGAATTTCTGTGCATAAAAAAACAGGAAAAGGTCTGGGGGATTGCTCAAGTGGTTGAGCATATGCCTAGCCTTTGTAAGGTCGTGAGTGTCGCTACCTGCACGCCATGGGCCTTGAGCATCATGAGGTGTGGATGAGGGGAGTAACACTTGAAGCCCCTTCTTCCCTCAGTTGTCAGACCTGCATCACCCTGAGAATCAGGCCCGGGTTTGATCCCCGGCATCCCATATGGTCCCCGAGCACCACCAGGGGTAATTCCTGAGTGCAGAGCCAGGAGTAACCCCTGAGCATTGCCGGGTGTGACCCAAAAAGAAAAAAAAAAAGTAAGACCTTTGGGTAAGAATCACTTTGAAAGGAAGTAAAGTGGAATGCATCATACATTTTCAGTAACAGTATTGCAAACCACAGCCTTTAAAAAAAAGAAAAAGGGAAAAGTATCTCGTAGTGAGGCAGGCTGGGGGTGGGGTGGAAGGGATGTTGGGGACATTGGCGGAGGGAAGGAAATACTGGTGAAGAAGTGGGTGCTGTATGCCTGAAACTCAAGCATGAGTAACTGTGTAATTGACAGTAATTCAATAAATTAAATTAAAAAAGTAAGGCCTGAAATAGTGGGAAACAGGTCTCCCCTGGGAGAGGGATTGTCTGTCCTTAACTGACCTTAACTGTGTATGTCCTGTCACTCCAGTCCTGCACATGAGACCACAGTGCCCCCTGTGGTTGACGTGGTTCTCCTGAACTGCCCAGCTCCCAGTTCCGTTCCTGACTCTCCACTCCTGTTCTCCCAGGAGCTGCCTTACTAACATATTAGAGTCTGATCCCAAGTCTGTAGCTCCTGTGTTCTGGGATAGTTCCTAAACTCTTGATTATTCTCTCTATGTCTCTCTCTGTCTCTCTGTCTGTCTGTCTCTCTCCTCTCTCTCTCTCTCTCTCTCTCTCTCTCTCTCTCTCTCTCTCTCTCTCTCTTGCTTTTTGGGGTCACATCCAGTGATGTTCAGGGTTTGCTCCTGGCTGTGAACTCAAGAATTACTCCTGGTAGTACTATGGGATGCTGAGGATCGAACCTGGGTCGGCTGTGTGCAAGGTAAGTGCCCTACCCACTATACTGTTGCTTCGGCCCCCTGATTTTTCTTTCATTCTGTGTCTCATGTTGCTTTTTTTTTTAACTAATGATCATGTTACATCTGATCTTAGCACTTCATAGTACATGCGCCTAGAGTTGTAGCTCAGCAGTAGAGCGCTTGCCTTATATATGTGAAGTCCTGGGTTCTGTCCTTTACTTGCCTCTGCTTTCTTCTCTATGCATTTGTTCTTTAGCTTATCCCAGCTTTGATATAATATGGTCCAAGCTGCAGATGGTTCTGATCCTGATTGGAAAGGAGTGAGAGAAGGGAAGGAGAGAAAGCATGGATGGCTGAAAACAAAGGAGGCTAAACCAGAGTTTGGTGAGGTGTCCAGAGCCCACTGTTTCCTCCTCAGACCTTCTCCCTCCAGATGCACAAATCCTTGGATGCAAAATAGTTCTTCAATGTTCATGTTGTTGCAAGACTCCTAAGCTTCTGCATCTGCCCTGGATTGTCTACTGCAGGTCACTTCGTAGATAAGGGGGTTAAATGTGGCAGTTTATCTGACCATGTATTCTGTTCTGGCTGGTATAAATATTCTCTCATGCTACCACAGTCATTATGGGACTAGCTAGATCTTACCAGCATACTTGCCTGGCCATGTTGGATCTCTAAGTAATTAGACCAGAGAGAAATGCTGTTTGCCTCCAAGCAAGCAAACATGGCTCCCCTGATAACTCAAAGGCAACTAAAATACAAAACTACCGTGAAGTAGACGAGACTCTTGTGAAGGCTTGGAGAAATATTTAACTGGCATTAGTATTAGTCTTTCGTACAGAGACATGCCATCTCAGAAACCCCCTTCTCTACCCTATAAAGGCATTTCCAGGCAGATCTTGGTTCAAAACATTAGCATATAAAAGGGCCTAGGTGAGGTGCTGGGAGAAATTACCTGAAGGCATTTGACCCTACCTGCTTCCCATAAGAGTGGGAGATCTGAGTTGCAGGGGTATAAAACTAGGCTGCTTCCTCTCTTGAGCTCTTCTTTTTGGGCTCTCTCTTTTGTGAGCTCGCACCCTTCTTGGGAGTCTTGTCTTTGTCTCCTCTTTACAGGGCCTTAACATGTGGTGGCCGCCATCTTGGCCTACACGTGGCTAGGGTTCTAGCTGGGAATCTTAAGCACAGGGTTTTTCCTATTGCTGGTTTGTATGCCTGAGCCTGTGATAAGTAAAGCATTTTAAAACCTGTGTCAGATTCCTGAGTTTTCATCCATTCCCCACCGGCCCGGAGGTAGAAGGAAACTCGCTTCCCGGCACTGTCGGGACCTCAGTGGTGTTCCCCGACACATGTCATCATGTCACTTAATATTATAGGGGCCACGCTGTATTTCAAGGAAAGCAGGCAGACTGACTGACCTTCCTAAGGCATGAGTGAAACTTAATATTTCTCATATTCAGCAGTAGCACAGTCATTAGAGTCAGATGTTAACACAATGTATGTTCTGTCAGCTTGAATATTAACCAATCTTTCTTTTATTTGTCTTCCTTGTTGGTGCTGACGATGGAAACCAGAACCTTACAGGCACCAGGGAAAAGCAAGCCCATGCTGCTGTGCTCCATCCGGCCTTACCCAGGATTTTTAAAAAAACATTATTATTATTAGATTGTTATTTTTATTTTATAAAATTAAATAATATAAGGCCAGATGTAGTTTAGAGGTAGAACGCATTGTGTGAGACCTTGCATGTGGGAGGCCCAAGACTCATGCCAACACAGACATTTAAAAAAAGTCTTAAATTGAAGACGTTTGTGAAGGTCTTAGTAATTGGCACCATCAATATAATTTCAAACAACATTTAGATTTGGGAATGAAAGGTGCTTTTTATATATCATGGCCAACACAGTCAGTTAATGTTATCACAGTGTGGGTTGATTCAGGAATTACTCCTGGCGGTGCTTGGGGGACCATATGGGATGCCAGGGATCGAACCCGGGTCGGCACAGGCTGGCCGCGTGCAAGGCAAATGCCCTACCACTGGGCTATCTCGGCCCCCCTTAATTACTCTTTTGCAAGCAAAGATGTAGTTTTTTGTTGGATGACAGGTCTAGCTAGTTTGGGAACTTTGCTGTTTTGCCCACTCACAGCTTAAATCTACTTAAGCCAAGGTTCATGCTGATGAGATATCTCTTCTATGTCAACACTGCTAGAGGGTGTGGCAGTTACAGAAGTCACCTTGACTCTGAATAACTTCTTACTTATACATCTACTAAGACTTCTATGGACCTTATGGAATGGTTTGAGGCTCTTTATGTTCCTGGAGCAAGCAGTTGCCCTTGTTCTCTACTTGCATGAGACAAGACATATGGAGATGTTACGGGTGCCCGCTCAAGCAAATCGATGATGAATGGGAAGACAGTGATACAGTGAAGACTTCTATGTTTTCTAGATTGGGCACAGCTCCTCTTTATACCCACTGCACCCAGCGTGAGACAGAATTTACCAGGAGACTACCACCCTGGCTATGTTGAGACTATAGTAAGATTATAGGAAGGATCATACTAGTTTGCTCTCAAGCAGGCGAGTGTGGCCCTTTCAGTATACAGAGAACAAGATACTCAGAATCACCCTGGTACAGATAATAAGTAAGAAGGACCTTGTGGGTACCATCTAGATTACATGAAGCTCATGAAATTGAGATGTATTACTCTCTCTCTCTCTCTCTCTCTCCAGTGTTTTACATAACAGATAATCTCGGTAGAAGGGGTTAGTCCTTGGCATAATTTTTGTTTATATCTGTAATAGGCTGTGGCACCGCCCTTATACAATTTGTTTAGGGTTCTCTGTTGACACTGGAAAACCCTCCCTGGATTCCTTTGGTGTATATAAAGGGACTGACTTGAGGCCCCTCAGCCTTTTGCTCCTTCTTCTGGGTAGGACTCCTCTTGGGTGAGATCCTCTCTCTTTGGTGGGAGACTTAGGCTCTTTTGTATGGTGTAAATTCTGACCAGAGCTAGAGTTCTTTCATTATATTGGATTGCTGTGGAAGAGCTTTTGTACCATTAAAAGCCTTTTTGGAATTACGCCGGACTCATGAGTTTTCATCTGTTCCCGGCGTTCTCTGAGGTAGAAGAGAACTTCTGTCCTGATACTGTCGGGGACCCCAGCGGCAGCGGCATCCCCGACAGTTTTTACTATTAAAATTTTTATTATTCCACTGTGAGATATACAATTACAAATTGTTCATGATTGTTCATACAGTGTCCCAGCACCCATCCCCCCCACCAGTGCACATTTCCCACCACCAATGTCCCCAGATTCCCTCGCCCCCAGAAGCCTCTATGGCAGGGATTCTTTCTCTTTTCCCTCTTCTTCTTTGTGTTTCCAGGGATGGAGCCCTGTTGTATGCACAGGGACACATTTCACCCCGAGTCCCATTCCCTCTATGTGCTGTGTTGCCCTGAGCTTCCATCATTTGTCAGTGCCTGTCTCCTATCCTGGCAGAGCCACAACCAAACTTCTTATCTTTTGAAAGATCATCTTATCTCTTAAAAGCCTTCCAAAGGTCTTGGGTAAAGGTGTGATAAGTTTTCCTTGGACAGGATCCATGCAGTCATGAAAGCAGAGGTTTATGAGTATGGGTTGCAGTGCATCCTAGTCACTGCTGTAGGTGTTTTTACTTTTGCTCTATACATGGTTATCTTTGGGCAACCACATAGCAGGTTTAACTGGGTCCTTGCATGAAAATTGTGTGCTTTAGCACTTCGACCCTATCTTTTCCTCCCATCTCTGTATACTTTTAAAAACTTTTTTTAAAGAAGAAATATTTTTCTCTAGGAGCTAACAATAGTTCTGGTTTTTAGCATTTTAGACAGAGTGTTGGAGGACAGGTTTTGCTATTCTGGGAGTTTTGTTGTTTTGCCCACTCCCAGCTTAATCTACTTAAGTCAAGGTTCATTCTAATGAGACCTCTCTTCTATGTAAACACTGCTAGAGGGTGTGGCAGTTTTTGATTGAATAACTTCTGACTTATACATCTACTAAGACTTCTATGTTTTCTAGATTGGGCACAGCTCCTCTTTATACCCACTGCACCCAGCGTGGGACAGTTAGAATTTACCAGAAGACTACCACCCTGGCTACGTTGAGACTATAGGAAGACTATAGGAAGGATCATACTAGTTTGCTCTAAGCAGGCAAGTGTGACCCTTTCAGTACATGAGAACAAGATACTCAGAATTACCCTGGTGCAGATAATAATAAGAAGGACCTGTGGGTACCATCTAGATTACATGAAGCTCATGAAGTTAAGATGTATTACCTTATACCAGCCCCCTCTCTCCAGTGTTTTACATAAGAGATAATCTCAGGATTAGTCCTTGGTGTAACCTTTGTTTATATCTGCAATAGGATGTGGCACTACACTCTGTTTAGAGTTCTTTGTTGACATGACCCTCCCTGTCACAAATCAGATTACTTTGATGTATATAAGGGCTGACTTGAGGCCCCTTCACTTTTGCCTTTTGGGCCTTTTAGCTTTCAGCTTTTGGTTCCCTCAGCCTTGCCGGCTTTTGGCTTTTTGCTCTTTGGCCTTTTACTCCTTCTGGGTAGGACTCAGCTCAGGTGAGATCCTCTCTCTTTGGTGGGAGATTTAGGCTCTTTTGTATGGTCTAAGTTCGGACCAGAGCTAGAGTTTGTTCATTATATTGGAGTGCTGTGGAAGATCTTTTGTACTATTAAAAGCCATTTTTGGAACTGCACCGGACTCGTGAGTTTTCATCTGGTCTCCCAGCGTCCTCAGAGGTAGAAGAGAACCTCTCTGTCCTGACACTGTCAGGGACCCCAGGGCCGGCCGTTCCGACAACAGAGTATATAATAGATTTATAACAAATACCTGATCAAATATTTTTTTGACTGATTGGGTTGAGTGCCTGGAGGAAAGGTGTATTTGGCCCTCTGAATGGCTGAGGTTTGATGGTATTAAGAGTTTCTTAGCTTCTTCTCTTGGTTTTTGGGCCATACCTGGCAGTGGTTAGGTGCTACTCCTAGCTTTATTGCTCTGTGATCACTCCTGTTGGAGGTTGGGGGACCGAACACAGGCTCCAGCCCATCTCCTGGGCCCAAGAAAAGAAGAAACTTAATGCATAGAAAAAAATGGGAAAGTTTTTCAGGACCGAATTTAGACTTGTTTTCATGCAGAGCCTAGTTTAGAAATATTCTTGGAACAAAATACTGATAGACAGTTGGCTTGGCTTTGTATTAGATGTAAGCACAATAGTTTGTACTTGAATTATGATGCTGGTCCAGCATCCAGATAGAAAGAAGCCACTTCCTCAGAGATCAAAGTGTATGTAACTTTGCTTCAGCTGGGGACTGGCAGTCCATGGAAACAAAAAAGGAGCTGGGACAGCTTCATTCAATGTAGAATGGTAGGTGAAAGCAGCCTGAGTGGAGTCATGTGCAGTGAGATAGTATCTATACGTTTCCCCTCCAGCCATCCTGCACATATTGTTAAGTCAGGTTCTCTGTGAGGAAATAATAGCACAATACAGAGTCTTTAAACAATTGTCCTTTAGCAAAACGGGTGTGTGTTGTAGGTGAGAGGGCAATGGAGGGAGTCTCCTATTAGGAACTGGAGGGAGAGGTTCAGGCTATACTTTTTAGAGAACATTGACCTTGGGTTGGAACAGCTGCTTAAACCAAAGCCGGTGAGGATGTTCTCATTGTGTGCTCACCTTGAGCTGTGCTGGGACGGTACAGTTGCCTCCTTCTCCCCTTGATTACTGTCCAGCTAGAGCTTAAGGTGAGAAGTTGTGTAAGACAGGCTTGGCAAATCTGAAGGGCTGTAAGAGGATCATTTCAACTTTCACTTTCCATAAATATTATATCTGTTGAGAACTGTCAGCTTATATTACTTATCTATAGCTCCTTCATAGAAAAGAGTCTATAACATGGAGAAGCTTATCTCATGGAGAAGTTTCTTATCTCTTAGACTTTGTTTGTGTGTGTGTATGTGTGTGTGTGTGTGTGTGTGTGTGTGTGTGTGTGTGTGTGTGTGGTTTGGACCACATCTGGATTGTTTAATGGCTACTTCTGATGAGGAGCTCTGGGAACTATGAGGTGCTGGAAATTGAGCTTATGGTCCCTCCATGCAAGGCATGAAATCTCATCTTTTTTGTTTTGTTTGGTTTTGGATTTTTTGGTCACATCCAAAGGTGCTCAGAGCTTACTCCTGGTCATGTTATAAGGTATCACTCTTGGCGGGTTTGGGGGATCATGTGAAATGCTAAGGATTCAACCTGGAATTGCTGCATGCAAGACAAGCACTCCACCTACTGTATTATCACTCCAGGCCCTTGTCTTTTGAGCTATCTCTCCAGGATTCCCCTTTTAGTTATTTGATCTATAAGTTTATTGCAAATAGGGCAGAGGAAGCAGAACCTGAATCTCGGGCTCCGGACTTGTCAGGCAGTTTCCGTCAACTAACCCACTCTATTCATAGAAATAAAAGCAGGTGGATGAAGGCAGAGAACAGTAGGCCGTCATAAGATTAACAAAACAACCCAAGTTTCAGTGTCATTTATAGTATCATGTATGGTATCCCCACTGGAACAAATCAACACACTCTCTAACACTTGGTACACAGGCCACTAGTTTCACAACAAATTTCATCCAAACCTTTCAAATAAAAAGGATTAAAGCTACTTGCTTTTAATATATGAAGAACATAAAACATGTACTTTTTTATATAAATGTCTTACATAAACACTATCACCATAAAAGCACAAAAATGCCTATGTTGGCTTATTTTTATGAAGACATCACATTTGTCTACCATGTTGACACTATCAATGCCAATTAGACATGGAAACAAAAAATAAGCTACTTTTAGATAGCTTAGAAAAAAGTATGCCAGAGTTGGTAGAAAAACTCTACAAATATTAAGAAAATTTCATTAATATAGTTTTTAGAGGTATCATAATCTGAGTTGTACTAATAGATCATCAATATAGTGAAAGATAAATTGTCATACTTTGTAATCCCTAAGAAGAAATTTTACTTTTTTTTTTTTTTTTTTGGGTCACACCTGGCAATGCTCAGGGGTTTCTCCTGGCTCTGCACTCAGGAATTACTCCTGGCAGTGCTCAGGGGACCATATGGAATGCCGGGGATCGAACCCTGGCCAGCACAGGCCGGCCATGAGCAAGGCAAACACCCTACCTGCTGGGCTATCGCTCCGGCCCCAGAAGAAATTTTAATGTTTCGTGCATTTCTTTAGATTTTTTTTTTTTTTTTTTTTTTGCTTTTTTGGGTCACACCCGGCGATGCTCAGGGGCTACTCCTGGCTCTGCACTCAGGAATATTACTCCTGGCGGTGCTCAGGGGACCATATGGGATGCCGGGGATCGAACCCGCGCCGGCATGGGCCAGCTGCTTGCAAGGCAAGCGCCCTACCAGCCAGGCTATCGCTCCGGCCCCCATTTCTTTAGATTTTTAAAGAGAACAAATACAGTACTTGAGAATAGTGTTCCAATTCACACATTAAGAAGCCATCAGTTTTGTGTTGCTCTCAGGCAATAGGAAGATTCTTCAGTAAATCAAGAGTGTGGATTAGACTTCCCTGCCACTTGGGTCTTATAACCCAGTGAGTACAATGGGTGGAAGATGATCATAGAAAATGAAGATCTTGTCTGGTGTCTCTAACAAAACCCACTAGGAGAATCTGTAGTTCCAATGCAAAGTCAGACCTTCCATTACAGAAGAATATGACAGAACATATACAGAATAAATGATTCCTCAAATGCCAACAGACTCTGGTATCTGAATGACTACTAGACCAGAGTTGCCCATCAATAACTGGGTATGATCACACTCACCAACTGGATGATTGGCAGGTAAAACATCAATCTATGGTTCTATAAACTACATTCAGAGTTAGGCTCAGTAGTTTCCAAAAACAAGAAATAAATTATATGAAGAGTTGACTCAGATTCTCTTGAGCATTAACCTTTGTTTATAGCTATCTTTCTCTTAACTACAAATGGTCCTAAGTTCCCACTCAGGAGTGGTGCAGAAGGAAAAACAATTTAATGAGAACAACTAAGAATACAGTTACCAGAGGTTCTGTATTGAGAGGAGGAAGTGATATACTCAATGTACTTGACTTGTTCTTTGGCCCATTGCAAATGATTTGACTGTTTGTTCGGGACTAAAAGGAAATGAGAATGAAATATTGGAAAGATACAAGGCTATTGAAAGAAATAAAGGGCATGAAGAAGTGGAAAGATATTCTGTGTTTGTGGATTAGAATAATTTGGATTTCTATTGTTTTTAAAATACTAAATCTGCATTGGAACAATACCTCTTTAAATTTTATAAAGATATTATGTCTCAAACTTTCCCCCTTATCCATCACATTTATATTTTTCTTTCACACTTTTATTTTATTTTTTTATATTTTATTATACCACTGTTAGATACACAATTACAAGATGTTCATGTTTGAATATTGATTCTACAGTGTTCCAACACCCATCCCTCCACCCCTGCCCATCTCCCATCACCAATGTCCCCACCTCCCTCCCCCTTCCCCCAAGTCTGCCTCCATGGCAGGTTCTTTGTCTCCTTTCTCTCTCTCTCTCTCTCTCTCTCATTCTCGCTTCCCTTTCTTACACATTGCAGATTGTAATATATCCTAGAACATGATTGGTTCCACTAGTTTGATGTATGACCACAAAATGGCGGCTATTATGGTGAATGAGTCCCATTCAGCTGCTTCTGAGGCCCTACAGAGGTGATGGGCCAACACCCAAAACCCATCTTGCCTCCTAGTAGCCTCATGGTCAGCTGAGCTAGAGAAGAGCCGGATGGCAGCTCTCCCCGTGTGTCTGAGTCTCTGCATCATGGCCGAGAGCCCTGAGGCAGTTTGTGGGCAGGGCCACCAGGTCTCCGGGATGGGTCAGAGAGGGGAAGGGGCACCCGAGCTCCATCTCCAGGAACACCTGGTGACTTCTGCCTCTGAGAGCCACCTACCTGGGCTTGAACTTGGCTGCTCTGAGCTGGTCTTGAGATTAGTGTCTCTCTTGTGTGGGTTCTGATGAGCTGTGGTGTCTGGACTGTGAAAATGGTAGCTACTATGGTGAGAGAGTCTCATCTGGCTGCTTCCAAGACCCTACAGAAGTGATGGGCCCACTCCCCAAACCCATCTTGCCTCCTGGGAGCCTCATGGTCTGCTGAGCTAGGGGACAGCCGGATGGCAGCTCTCCCCCCCATGCTTCTGAGTCTCTCATCTTTCTCTCTATCTCTATTTCTGTCTCTGTATTTCTCTCTCTTCTCCTACACCTTGTGACTTGCCTTACAGTTTATGATGCAATTATCTATGTGTATATTCATTTGTGATTTCTAATAGTTCCTCATTCTCCATCAACCTCCAAAGTTTGTTACAACTATAATGATCATTACGTTGTACAGATGTGAAAGATCCTGGGAAGGACCTGATCCTACCCTACTTTGTTATCTAAGCCTCTTGCTTGGCTGAGCACTGTTCTTCCTATGTCAGACCATTCACCATCTAGGGCCCACAGGGAAGAGCCCTGTGGGTATAGAGAAGCCTATCTCCTGTCCGCCACCTACCAATGCAGCCAGGCACCACAGCCACACCTGCAACACCTTGAGGTGCAGGTGACTCTTATTCATCACATTTAAAATCACCGTGTTTATGGGACAGAGAACTAGTAAAGGAAGTAAGGCACTTGCCTTGCATGCAACCAATCTGAGCACCACCAGTAGGGATTCCAGAGTGCAAAGTCAGGATGAAGCCCAGAACAGTGGGTGTATCCCAAAAAGCCAGTGATAAATAAATACATAAAAGAAATATTAGAAATTCCAAGGTCTGTTGATAAACCTCTGGAAATAAACTGGTCTTGGTATGTCCTGGTTAGTGTCTATCAGGTAACACCATTGCTGAAAACACATGTGTGTTCTGTACTGGTAAGGATAAGAGTTTTCTGTGGGACCAACAAAATGGATTCCTTATGAGAACGAATGTGTCATTTTGCCTTTTTCCCTGAATTTTTAATTTTTTATTTGCTTTTTTTGGGTCACACCCGGCAAAGCTCAGGGGTTTCTCCTGGCTCTGCTTGGGGGGACCATATGGGATGCCGGGATTGAACCCAGGCCGGCACAGGCCAGCTGTGTGCAAGGCATACACCCTACCCGCTGGACTATCACTCCGGCCCCGAATTTTTAAATTTTTTAGGTTAAGTAGTGTGGTTTTAGAAGCATTGATATTCATGGCTTTGCTATACATAGTTACTGTATCATCATCACCAGCAGTATTCCCAAGACCATTCACCACCAACTTCTAGATCGCTTCTAGTCTGCTTCTTCCTTCTCCACAACCAATGTCCCCTACTGATTAGTAATTTATTCAAAGGTCAAGCTTTTATCATCGATGATTCAGTACATCATTCAATCATTTTGTGTCTTAAAACTGACCTATTAGCAAAAAATGCCCTGACAAAGAGCCTTTTGTAGAAATACTAGTACCATCTATTTAGGACCCTACTGTGAATATACACCAGCATATTGGATCTCCTTGAAGAAATGTATAGAAACACTCAAACTAACAAGATTGAATCAAAATACACTAGAGAGTCTAAATGAACCAATAATGATAATGAGTAAGAAGATTGAGAGAATAATCAAAACCACTCACCATAAAAAAAATTCCAGTCCTAAATGACTTCTATCATAAGTTCTGTCAAACACTTCCCCAAAAATTGAAGAGGAGGGCCAGAGCGATAGCACAGTGGGTAGGGCGCTTGCCTTGCACGTGGCTGACCTGGGTTTGATCCCGGCATCCCATATGGTCCCCTAGCACTGCCAGGAATAACTCCTGAGCATCGCTGGGTGTGACCTGACCCAAAAAGAAAAAAAAATATTGAAGAGGAGAGAACATTGTCAAACTCATTCTATGAGGCAGATAAATAAAGTACAAGAAAACAATCACTGTCACTGTCTTCCCATTGTTCATCAATTTGCTCGGCGGGCACCAGTAACATCTCCATACATCCCGTCACAAGCAGAGTGTAGCTCAAGGGCATCTGCTTGCTCCAGGGACAGGAGGAGCCTCAAACTATATTTCAGGTCATGGAATTGAGGTCCATAATTGTTACTAGTTTTTGGCATAACAAATAAAACACGGGTAGCTTGCCAGGCTTTGCCGTGTAGGTGGTATACTATCAGTAGAAAGCTCTCATCTCGAGCATTTACTGATGAAACTTATAGGGGGAAAGATCAGTTTCAAGCTTGGATGGATAGGTACTATAAATTATTTTAAGTTATTTTTTTATTGGGGCACGACCTCGTGTACTTCCTGAGCATATGTCCTGCCTGGCCCAAGAGGCAGGCAGGTGGGTAGGTGGGCAGAGCAGGGCCAGGAGGCAGGGCCAGGCATCCGGGAGGGCAGGCATTGGGAGGGCCGTCTTGTAGGCGGGTCAGGTTCTGCAGGCATGTAAGGAGAGTCAGGGGTTTCATGCTGCATGGGTGGGAGCACCCTGGACTGTTGTACTCTGGTTTTATTGATTTTCCAACTATCACTATCACTATCACTATCCTCCCTTTGATCATCTATTTGCTAGAGTGGGCACCAGTAACATCTCCATATGTCCTGTCTCATGCTAGTAGAGCCCAAGGGCATCTATTCGCTCCAGGAACATAAAGAGCCTCAAACCATTATATTAGGTCATGGGAATGAACTAATATAATTGTTACTGGTATTTGGCATATCAAATAAAACAGGGCAGCTTGCCAGGCTTGCCATGCAGGTGGCATACCCTTGTAGTCACCTCTAAATATAGCATTTATAGATGAACCTCGCGGCTGCTTGCGATAGGCTGTCGCTGGGTGGAGTTCTGACGAGAGGAAGTCCGGATGTGGAAAATGGTGGCCCGATGGAGTGGGGGTGGTCATCTGGCTTGTTGTGCGGCTCTGCTGGGGTGGCGGGCCAGGGTTAGAACCTGCCATCCCTCCCGGGCGCCACATGTCATAGCAATCACATCCCTTTCGAGCCCCAAGTGTTAGACTATAGTTCTTTCACGCTGATGGCTCAATCACCTAGTGTTCTGCATTCTTTTTTCACTAAATTTTTATTTTGGACATAAATCCATGGCATCGCCAAAACATACCTTATTCTATGTAATAGTTGTATAGTGCTAATGAAAACAAACATTATCACTGCTTCACCCTCCTGGTTCTGCACTCAGCAGCTGCTCCTGGCAGTGCTCCAGGAGCCATATGGAATGCTGGGGATTGAACTCGGGTCAACTGCAGGCAAGGTAAATGCCCTAACCAGTGTACTATTACGCTCCTGCTCCCTCAAGGATAGAATGTTGATCTCTGGTATGGGTGTACCTGATGGAGGTATGCAAGGCATAACTTTGCTGCCGAGCTATATCCCCAGGCCCTGGGTGCTTCTTTATTTGCTTTTGGGCCACACCTGGCGCTGCTCAGGGATTGTTCCCAGCTCTGACCTCAGGGATCATTCCTGGTGGGGCTCAAGGAACCATATGGTATGCCAGGGATTGAACCTGGGTTGGATGCATGCAAGGAAAGCACCCTGCCTGCTGTGCTGTCTCTTTAACCCCATGGATGGTCCTTTGGTTTAGAAAATTACCACTCCAGAGGTTTTTTTTCCTTCTTTAGAATATCAGGCATATTCTGTTCCTTAATTTACCTCGCATCTATACCTAAATTACATGGAAATTTGTATAGAAATGGTACTAATCTCTCTGAACTATTCCACTCTGCTGCTGTGTGTACTCTGACATTTAATAAACAGATAATGAAGCTACCCCTGGACTGCCTGCAGTCAAATAGCCAAAATTTTCTATTCCCTAATAAACCTTTCTCTGTATTATATTTCTCTAACTCAGTCTTGAATTTTTTCCTTTGTGGGTCAAAGAGAACTGTTACTTGTATCATAGCTTTGACCCATCTGGCTCTTCCTACAAGAAAAGCATTGCTATTGTGCTGCCAGGGAAATGCACCATCATTGGCTGTCCAGATCCTTCCATACCTTCCCACTCCCTTTATTCAATCTGTCTCCAACATCCAGTACAGTCTTTGCTCCTTTTTTTTTTTTTTTTTGCTTTTTTGGGTCACACCCAGCAATGCTCAGGGGTTACTCCTGGCTCTTCACTCAGGAATTACTCCTGGCAGTGCTCGGTGGACCATATGGGATGCCGGGGATCGAACCTGGGCAGGCACAGGCCGGCCACGTGCAAGGCAAACACCCTACCCGCTGAACTATCGCTCCGGCCCCAGTCTCTGCTCCTTATTGACCTTAACATATAAGATGGGGAGGGAAAAAGGAAGCTCAAGGCATGAGGTGGTGGTCAAGAAGAAGAGAATCTACATATTGAACTTTTCCTAGGATCAAAGAACATAGATTTAAGCCCAGATAACTAACCATTGATTTTCTTTTACTTTTCTCGATGTGCTTCCCTGAAGGGGTCCACGTGTGCGTGCGTGTGTGTGTGTGTGTGTGTGTGTGTGTGTGTGTGTGTGTTTGAACAGCATTTAGTTACAGATTGGGGGATGAGATAATGCCTGTAAAAGTAGTAACAGTATGAGCCATGTAAGCCATGTAGTAGGTTTTCACTGTGGAAACTATTATTACTACTACTACTACTACTACTACTACTACTACTACTACTACTACTACTACTACTACTACTACGTAGGTCTAGGAACTGTTCAGTATACATGATATGTGAGTAGATTTACTATTGAAGGGAAAACATTAGAATTGGTGGTCTAGGGACATTGATTTCTTTGTTAACATTTCTCTTTGTTTTGCCTGACTCTTGCCTTCACTTATTCCTGAATGTGTAAAGTGGCCTTGTTTACTACTGAAGGGAAAGCAATTTAGAATTGGTCGTTCATGACATTGATTTCTTTGTCAACATTCTCCTTTGTTTTGCTTTAATTTTGCTTTCACTTATGCCTGGGTGTGTAAGCTGGACTTGTGTATCTTAATTGTAGGGAGAGGAAAAGGAATGGAAGGAGAGAGACAGAGACAAGAATGAAACTCAGGGCCAGAGGACTAGTTCAGTGCCTGCCTTGTAAGTGTATGGGCACCAACCCAGCCCCCTGTATTTCACACATGTCAAATGTGATGCTGGCTGCTCATCTGTCTGTGATCCTGGAGTTGCAAATGATTTCTGGCCTCACAGCAGTCGGGGATGTGAGTATGGGGAAAGGAGTGTGAACCCAACAACTACAACATGTGCAATTGCCATGCCAGGAAGTACAAACTCTGGTGAGCACATGTGTGAATGTTACAGGTGACTTAAGTGAAGTGGGGAGAAGAGAGGCAAAGGCCTTACAAGGGGAGTCCACTGCCTTTCTCTTTATTTTTTCCCAAATTTTATTGCACCACTTTTAGACATACAATTGCAAGATGGTCATGTAGAGTTATGGTTCTACAGTGTTCCAACACCCATCCCTCCACCTGAACCCATCTCCCAACACCAGTGTCCCCACCTCCCTCCCCCTCCCACACCTCAACTACTTGGCGGGTTCTGTATGTCTTTTCTCTCCTCTCTATCTCTCCCTCCCGCCTAACTTTCCTACACATCGTAGAATGTAGTACATTAAAGGACATAACTGTTTCCACTAGTTTGATGGACCGCGCGCCACGCGTGACTTAGGGCCTCATGGTCAGCGTCCGGACAGCGAAGGTGGCGGCTAGTGTGGTGGGCGAATTTCATCTGGCTGCTTCGGGACCCCCCAGAGGTGATGGGCCCACTTCCAAAACCCATCTGTCCTCCTGGGAGCCCCATGGTCAGCTAAGCCTGGGGAGAGCCGAGTTCCAGCTTCCCCAGTTGCGTGTGAGGCTCTGCATGTCATGGCTGGTCGCCCTAGGGCAGCTCCTGGGTGGGGCCACCAGGCTCGGACAAAATGGAGGGGGGGGGGCCGGCCCCAGCTCCATCTGATGAATTCCCGGTGATTCCCGCTTCTGGAAGCTGCTTACCTAGGCTCGAACTTGTTTTGCTCGGTTAATCTGGTCTTGAGGTAGCATCCCTCCTGGGTGGGCTGATTATGTTGCAGGGTCCGGACAGTGAAGGTGGCGGCTAGTGTGGTGGGCAAGTCTCATCCGGCTGCTTCCGCGACCCCCAGAGGTGATGGGCCCACTCCCAAAACCCATCTGTCCTCCTGGGAGCCCCATGGTCAGCTAAGCCTGGGGAGAGCCGAGTTCTAGCTTCCCCAGCCGCGCATGAGGCTCTGCATGTTATGGCTGGTCACCCCAGGGCTCACTTTCTTTCTCTTTATCCACCTTGGGCAACTCAGACTTGCCTGGGAGAGTGAGGACTGATAAAGTTTGAATTGAGCACCTTTCACAGAATAGATGCACCTACCTGCTCCACTAGGCAACCCTCATTCTGTGTCTCAGTTCCACTTGATCTTCATGGAATTAATCCCCAATTTCTCTGGGAGCTGTTGGAACACAGGCTGGAGCTTTGCCAGAGAAGGGAAAAGTCAGACCTGACCTCAGCCCAGGTTTTCTCAGGTCCCTTGACTGCCCTCATAGAAAAGAATCTTATGAAGAAGACAAATAGTGAAGTAAGATAAATTTGCTTGGGAAAAATGAGGGAAGAGAAAGAGTTAGATGCTCAAGAGATAATGCGGGTCTTTCCAGAATGGAGATAGTCCAGTCTATATACACTAAATTGAAGTGTGGGCAAGTCCCTAAAATGGAGAAATGCACCATAAAGTAAATGAGGAATTACACAGTTCAGGCAGAGATGGGATCAACATGCAGAATTGGGGAAACACTTGACTCTGCAAAGTTAGTTTTTTTTTTTTTTTTTGCTTTTGTTTTTTTTTGGGGGGTCACACCCGGCAACACTCAGGGGTTTCTCCTGCACTCAGGAATCACTCCTGGCAGTGCTCGGGGGACCATATGCGATGCCGGGAGGTGAACCCAGGTCGGCATGGGCCGGCTGCATGCAAGGCAAATGCCCTGCCCACTGGACCATCGCTCCAGCCCCTGAAAAGTTATTTTTTATAAGATTTTTTCCCCCCAAACTCTGTTGCTGGTGTTGTCAAGGTGAGAGCTTGGAACTGATTGTTGGGTTCTGAGCTGCTAGCCTTAGGGTCCAGCATTTTCCCTTCAAAAGACCCTAAGGCCCATTTCTGGGTCCTGCCCATATGAGTACAACCCAGAACATCTGTGCTAAGGTGAGGTAGAATGTGCCTGGTCTTCTGACCTCTGATCACAGGGATATGTAAATCAATGGTCATTACCTTGCAAATGTTACCTTGCAAATGCTAAATCTGTGATTGTCATTTGTTCCAAAGATTGTTATCTGTACATGGCCCAGGAGCTTGCAAATGCCCTGTGATGTGTACTTGTACCCCCTCTGCCCAAATATTGTATAAAAGGCTTAAACTGTGTCCAGTAAATAGAGTGCTGCTATCCAGAACTCCCCGCTGCTTCAGTGTCATTCTTTCTTTCTTTCCTTTCTCAGCAGCAGCAGCAAGGTAGAGTTTCTCCCAAGTCCATCCCTCTCCTTTTTCCACAGGGATGAAGTCTGGCAAGATCTAGGTCTTCCTCATTTGTGCGGGGCTGCTGGCCAGGGCCCCTGAGACCTGGCGCCCAACATGGGACAGCTTTGTCCTAACACCGGACCAGGTAAGACCTTAATACTTGCCCTGAACCCAATCTTCCTTTGTATTGGGGATGCGTGGTTGGCAATTCCTCAACTTGGGAACAAATGTAGAGGTCCCAGGCTCTGTCTATGTCTGGTGCGGCATAGGCATCCTTATGTCCTGCATGTCCTGCATTCTTTCACTTGATTCTGTCTTCTGAACGAGATAGTGTGAATGTGAGTGAATAAGGCCTCACGGCTTCGGCTACAGGGTCTGATTGGGCTCTGTCCTGCGGTTCCGTGAAGTCCGTAATGGTTTAGGGATTTGGCTCCCAGCCAGAGGCAGCCAGGCACGGGGTTTATATGTGTGGCCCAATGCCAAGGACTTCTTAAGATCCCGTGAGGGGTCTGGCCAGGAGAGCAACTGAAAGCTGCCTCTTTTCTCCTCTCTCCCTCCTCTCCTTCCCCTTTCTTCTTCTTGTCTGTCTTTACAATTGTCTAAGTTAGGATCAGAATGGCCTCTGGTCCATTTTCTCTCCTCTTCCTATTTCTTCCGTTAACAGTTCAATGCAGAAGGATAGTGAACCGGCCTTAAAGGCCTTCCATTATCTCTTAAAGAGCAGTGGTCTTGTTTTTTAAGAGAACCAGGTGGTTAAAATTTGGGAAACTATTTTAGAGGAGTGTTGCAGGACTCCTAAGGGCCGCTGCATCTGCTCTGGATTGCCTCCCGCAAATCACTCCGTAGATAAGGGGGTAGTCTAAATGTGGCAGTTTATCCGACCATGTATGCTGTACTAGCTGGTATAAATATTCTCCCATGCTATCACAATCATCGTGGGACTAGCTAGATCTTACCAGCATATTAGCCTGGCCACGTAGGACACGTAAGTAATTAGACCAGAGAGAAATGCTGTTTGCTTCCAAACAAACAAGCATGGCTCCCTGATAAAATATAAAACTACAATGAAGTAGAGGAGACTTGTGAAGGCTTGGAGAAATATTTAACTGGCATTGGTGTTAATCTTCGGTACAGTGACATGCCATCTCAGAAACCCCCTTCTCTACATTTCAAAGGCATTCCCGGCTCAAAACATTAGCACAGTAAAGGCCCTAGGTGAGATGCAGGGAGGGATTACCTAAGGGCATTGGACCCTCCCTGCTTTCCATAACAATGGGAGGAAGGTCTGAGTTGGGGGGGTATAAACTTGCCGTTCCGCTCTCCCGGTCTTCTTCCCTGTGGGATCTCGCCTTGTGAGCGTTTATTTCCCTTGGAAGTTTTACACGTGGTGGTCGCCATCTTGGCCTACACGTGGCTGGGGTTCCTAGCCTGGAATCCTAAGCATCGGGTTTTTCCTTTTGCTGATTTGTATGCCTGAACCTGTGATAAGTAAAGCCTTTAAAACTGCATCGGATTCCTGAGTGTTCATCCATTCCTCGCCGGCCGGAGGTAGAAGGGAACTTCGCTTCCCGGCACTGTCGGGGACCCGGCGGAGCGCCCCGACAGAGGAGGCCCCCTGGGTCGCTGATGGAGACCTCTTCTCCAGGGATACATGGGTCACAGTGGAAGAAGCACTTCAGGACAGGTGGCAAGTTACAGGGGAGAGGCCCCCTCCTGTATTATATACCACTCTCAAGGCCCTTAAGGCCTGCTTCAAAGATGAGTGGGGAATCACAGCCTCTCCCTCCATCTGAGCCTCTTAGGGCCAAGCAAGTTGCTGCTGAGCACCTTTTCTGATTAGGAGAATGAGAGGTGCCTTTCTCAATAAGTGACCTCCCTGATGTAAACAGCAGTTAGAAAAAAATTTTGGGCAGATCCACCAAAAATTTTCAGGGAAATTCAAAACATAACCTTTACTTTTATGTTCTCTTGGAAATCTCCAGGGGGGACGGGGGTGGGAGGGATGTTATAACCTCAGTGTGAGTGTGTGTGTGAGCACCCTGATAGGTCCTCCTATCAGGTGTGAGGCTGTGGCTCCACGACTTGGCACCCTTAAGGTCCCACAAAAGGTTACAGTGTCAGAGTGGGCTGTCTGTGATTTCCATGAAGAACATATGCTGTATGGTGGTTCTTGACCTAGCGGTCAGTCACAAGTCACAACTGCTAAGTCCACTACAACTACGTTCTTCACCGGCCAGACAAGCAACTGAATGGTCTCTGTAAAGAGGCACCCCTCCTTTGTCTGTCTCGTTTCACCTATTACTATGGGAGGGATGAGAGGGAAGTCCCTTTCATCACAACTCCACTCAGCAGACCAGACTATCACAGCCTGGATCATCGACACTCACCTTGCAGCAGTTTTTTTTTCAATCCGGCATAGGTATGCTGAACCAGAGACTCTCAGACATGGGGCATAGCTGCTACTTGCTCTCCCTGTGCCCAGCCGCTCATGAGGCGCCTGGGAGGCATGGCGGGTTCTAGCCCTGGCCTGCCACCCCAGCAGAGCCTCACAACAAGCCAGACGACCCCACCTCCCCACTCCTTGGGGCCCGCCATTTTCCTCATCCGGACTTCCCTCTCATCACAACTCCACCCAGCAGACCAGACTATCACAGCCTGGCTCATCAATAAATGCTTTATTTAGAGGTGACTACAACAGTATGCCACTCGCGGCAAGCCTGGCAAGCTGCTCGTGTAGTATTTGATATGCCAAATACCAGTAACGTTTATATTATGTCATTCCCGTGACCTAATATAATGGTTTGAGGCTCTTTATGTTTCTGGAGCAAGCGGATGCCTTTGGGTGAGACAGGACATATGGAGATATTACTGGTGCCAGCTCTAGCAAATAGATGATTAACGGGAAGATAGTGATAGTGATAGTGATGGGAGGAATGGGAGGAAAAAACTCACTAGTAAAAGATTCTAGGAGACCAAATTTCAGATAAAAATCCCTTTCCCTTATCCCAGACTAGCAAGAGAACTGGCTAGAAAACACCAGGAGGTCAATTACAGTGCTAATGAGGTCTGCTAGCAGCTTTAGCCCCAGGCAAAGGAAGAAAAAGGTGGGGGGCGGAGACCCAGCCAAGGCAAAATGGCCTAGGGAGAGATGCAGCAAACACCAGCAAAGCCTCAGCAGGTAGCAAGCAAGCAAGACAGAACTTTTCTTCTCCCTATCTTTTTGAAAACCCACAGCAGACTAGGTTAGGCTCCACACGCAAGCTGTGGTTGTGTTGGATGCTAGGAAAGGACCCAGGGACGCTTGGGGTAACTCAGAAATCATTGATGGAAATGTCCACACCATAATGATTCTCTAACTTAGTGGCCAGTAGGTTGAAAGGGTTAAAGTCCCCTCTAAAGTGGCCAGTGTGGGAGGGGTTAGAATGCCCTCTGAAGTACAAGGGGTTCGAGTCCCCTAGGAAAGGTCAATGCTGAGGGGTTAAAGTCCCCTCAGGAGAGGCTGATAAAATCCTGAAAAAATTTTGCCGAAGAGCCATCCTGTTTTTAGTTTTCTCCTTTCATAGGTTGCTGCCAGTACACCAAAAATATGATTTACAGTTTAACCTGTCCTTACTAACATCTATTTATTTTCCGAGACTGAACATCGTAACTAATTTTAACCTTTTTTGCTACGTCTTTAGCAACAGGCGCTAAGGCAGCACTCAAAACTTAAAACTAGGAATTAAAACCTAGAAAAGCTGAAAATGGTAGCGTACCACAATCGTAGGTATACAACTAAATTGGCCATAATCTAGTTTGCCGGCTTTATGTCAACAAAAGCGCTTTCTTAATGCATGCTTCACGTGAAAAACAGGCAGGGGACCGAGGCTGGTGCAGGCTAAAAAATGAAGGGCAAGGTCCTGAAGGAGGAAGCCTCAGTTTCCCCTTGCCAACCTGAGAGAAGCCCAGAGTTTCTCCTTGCAGCAGTTCTAGTTCCCCCATTGACCTATCCGACCTCATCCTAAGGCCCTATCTTTAACATTCCTGGCTTCCCCGGGATCATACAATTCTCTTTGGAACCAGGAGTCACAAGACTAAGATAACAAACAATACCTGAGGCAGATAGCCAGAGAGACCCAAACCAGCCAGACCACCCTGAAGATTTCTGGCATTCTCTGTAATACTTGGTTGCTATCAATGCAGAAGGCCTTTAAAAGAGCCTACACAAAATCCCTTACTTTAACTTAGTCCTATACTAAATTCCTCCCGCAAGGGGAGTTCCTTTCCTCTCTCCTCTACTTTCCAATAAACTTTTCTACTTTCTAATTCTGAGTCTGAGCATCTTTATTATTTTCAAGAATGAAAATATTGAAGAACCTGGGAATCGCAATCGAACAGAGACCTGCCGCTGCTGCCTCTGCCTCTCCTGCATCAGTCCCAATTGGGGAGCAGGGCTATTTGCCCTGGGGACTGCCCTTCCTTTCTCAATCCATCGGCTTCCTCTACCCTTCCTAAAGGGTCAGATAACAGCTAAAGCAAAATTGATCCATCAACTGTGTGTGTGTGTGTCTGTGTGTGTGTGGTGGCCACCCCTCTTTGCTGTCAACCTGTTTGTCTGTTAAATGCTCAAATACTAGGGCCAAATTTAAGAACCCCAAAGTAGGAATTTTTTAAAGCTGGCAAGCCATATCATTATTAGGAATCAGAGTAATATGCAACTTAACAGCAAAATGTAGGTGCTTCTGGAACTAAAGCAAAGACAGAAAATAATTAAGATTGTTTTAAGACAGTGCAAAGCTTTGCCTTATAAGCCTTAGCTAAGTTTAACGAGTAAGTAGGCTTTTCTACAAATAACAAGTATAATGGCTGGCTATCAAAAGTACATTAAAATGTTTCTTATGTTGGTATCTAAAACTAAGGAACACTCAAGGGCTAATTTCTATGTTTACAAGCAAACATTAATTGGCAGTTTTCCCTCCTGGAAAAAGCTTCCAGGCCCCCACCCCCCCTTCTCTAGGTTCATTGTCTGTCTAAAAACCAGCTGATAATAAACTAAAAAAAAAGTGGCTGTTTTACAAAGAGCCCCTTCAAATTTAGCAGTTTCTAAAGGGCAAAATTGAAATTGGTCTGCATAGGACATACAAATGTGTGCTATTGTTAAGGTTATTTTATTTCAGGTCAGCTTTGCCATCTAGTATCAAAATCTAGAAAAACTTTAGCAACATTGTAAAATCCTCATTGTTTTATGGTAATGATGTGTTTTAATTCTGTATTGCCTCTACAAAAGTCCTAAACACCAATGTTTTAAGGATAAAACTCTTAAATATTCTTGGTTAATTGTTATAAAGTATACTTCCTAGCCAAATATATGTTCAAAAACTTACTTAGTCATGCTAGCAAAGTATTGTTTTGTAATAAATCTTGTATAAGGCAAAATCAAATTCTAAAAGGTCTAAAAGTGGTAAAAATAACTGATTTGTGCCAATTACAGTTTTCCTTTAAAAAAAAAAAAGGAGTCAACCCACATTAGCATTTGGCCTGGCATTATTTACCTTAAATTTTTTTCAAAAGAAGACTCCCTCTCCCCTTTTTCGCCATTGGCAACAACAAAAAGCTAAACCAAATATTAAGGTCTAATGGAAGGATCCAGCCACAGGAATGTGGAGAGGTCCCAACCCACTAATAACCCTGGGTTGTGGATTTGGCTGTGTGTTTCCAATCACTGAGCCTCAACCCATCTGGGTTCCAGCCCAATCATTAAAATATGCAGTCACCCCTGAGGGGTCCATTAACACTCCTGCCCAGGGTGCCAATGGTAACCCTAAGGACAAGTTTTTGATTGCTTTATCCCCAAACATCTACCTCCAGGAATGAAAGCGAAACTCGGCTCCGGTCTCTTCAACCAGACCTTGCGACCTGGCAACTCTACAATCCAGAGACCCCTGACATCTCCGACCTCACCTGACCAGTGCAACCTCCTGGTTCCCCACCCTGATCCTGAACATGTGTGAACCTCAGGCAAATTGTGTACCATTATCAGATTCAATGCTATAAAAAGACTGGGGGATCTGGGAACTTTATTGTAAAATTTGGGGGGTATAGTACCTTGGAGATGAAGTATGGGTTAAAGTCAAAAACAGGTGAAGGGGGGCTTTGGGTAAAAGATTTTTATTAATCATATTAATCATTGGTTTCATGTTAATATTGCTTTCATGTTAATCATATTGTTTTCATGCTAATCTTACTGGACTTGTAAAGACTAAGGTGGAGGGAATCTGAAGTTAATGACAGCTCTGATGGGACTGCCTGTTATCTCAAGCTCTTTGGGCCCTGCATTTTCAATCAGTTTATTTAAAGCTGTGATTATGCTTAGCCAGGTCATGAGTGCTATTGCCAAAACCCAGCCCAAAGATAGTACGTGGGTATTTGGGAGGGCACTATGTAAAGGCAGCCGCTGGGCTAGTGTCCCATGATGGCTAAGTCCTTCTCAGGGAGAGACAACCTAAGACAGGCTTAGCCCCTATGTCCTTGCATTAAGCTGTAGGGTTAGTCGCCTACACCTGCCTCCATTTTTTAAATAAAAAAACAAAGGGGGATATGTTGGGTTCTGAGCTGCTAGTCTTAGGGTCCAGCATTTTCCCTTCACACGACCCTAAGGGCAGGACCCAGAAATGGGCCCTGCCCATATGGGTACACCCCAAACATCTGTGCATATCCAAGCTAAGGTGAGGCAGACTATGCCTGGTCTTCTAACATCCGATCACAAGAATATCTAAATCAATTATTGTTATCTTGCAAATGTTACCTTGCAAATACTAAATCTGTGATTGTCATTTGTTCCAAAGTTTGTTCTGTTACAATGGCCCAGGAAATTGCAAATGCCCTGTGATGTGTGCTTGTACCCTCTCCACCTAAATACTGTATAAAAGGCTTAAACTGTGTCCAGTAAATCGAGTTCCGCTATCCAGAACTCCCGCTGCTTCAGTGTCGTTCTTTCTTTTCTTTCTCAGCAGCAGCGGCAAGGCAGAGTTTCTCCCAAGTCCATCCCTCTCCTTTTTCCGCAGGGATGAAGTCCAGCAAGATCTAGGTCTCCCTCATTTGTGCCTGGGGCCACTGACCAGAACCCCCGACACTGATGATGATCTTCTCTGATGTTCTTCTCATTGTCTTTGTTCCTGCTTCAGAGCTACCCTTCTTGGAAGGTCCAGCTGATGCTCTGTACCTGCTACTTCTGTATTTCAGTGGGTCTCAGACACTCACGAAAGGTAGCATGCATCTCAGAGAAGCTGTCTTGCACATGGCAGATCTGGTTTTAATTCCCAGCATTTATATGGTTTCTTTTTTTTTTCCGATTTTATTTTATTTTATTATTTCCCCCCAAATATTGTTACACCATTTTAGACATACAATTGCAAGATGCTCATGTAAAGTTTTGGTTCTACAGTGTTCCAACACCCATCCCTCCACCCAAACCCATCTCCCATCACCAATGTCCCCACCTCCCTCCCCCCCTCCCACACATCAACTACTTGGCGGGTTCTGTATGTCATTTCTCTCCTCTTTATCTCTCCCTCCCGCCAAACTTTCCTGCTCTTCGTGGAATTCAATGCATTAAAAGACATTACTGTTTCCACTATTTTAATGGACCCATGGGCCGCTTGTGGTACTGGGCTCAAACTGGTTTTGCTCTGTTGATCTGGTCGTGAGGCAGTTTCCCAGCAACTGGGAAATGGATTACTTTGGTGTATATAAGGGGCTGACTTGAGGCCCCTTCACCTTTGCCTTTTGGTTCCTCAGCCTTCAGCTTTTGGCTCCTGCGGCTTTTGGCTTTTGGCTTTGGCCTTTTGCTCTTTGGCCCTTTGCTCCTTCTGGGTAGGACTCAGCTCGGGTGACATCCTTTCTCTTTGGTGGGAGACTTAGGCTCTTTCGTATGGTCTAAGTTCGGACCAGAGCTAGAGTTTGTTCATTATATTGGATTGCTGTGGAAGAGCTTTTGTACTATTAAAAGCAATTTTTGGAACTGCACCGGACTCGTGAGTTTTCATCTTTCTCCCGGCGTCCTCGGAGGTAGAAGACAACCTCTGTCCTGACACTGTCGGGGACCCAGCGATGTTCCCGACACCTGGGCTCGAACGGTTTTGCTCTGTTGATCTGATCATGAGGCAGTTTCCCAGCGTCGGACAGCGAAAATGGTGGCTAGTGTGATGGGCGAGTCTCATCTGGCTGCTTCCGGGACCCCCCAGAGGCGACGGGCCAACACCCAAAACCTGTCTGACCTCCTGGGGGTCCCCTCTTCAACTGGGCCGGGCGAGCCGAGCTCCAGCCTCCCCAGCTGCTTCATGTTATGGCCGATGGCCCCGGGCAGCTCCAGGGCGGGGCCACCAGGCTCGACAAAATGGAGAGGGAATGGCCGAACCCTGACTCCATCTGACGAATTCCCAGTGATTCCCGCTTCTGGGAGCCACCTACCTGGGCTCGAACCGGTTTTGCTCTGTTGATCTGGTCGTGAGGCAGTTTCCCAGCATCTGGACAGCGAAAATGGTGGCTAGTGTGATGGGCGAGTCTCATCTGGCTGCTTCCGGGACCCCCCAGAGGCGACGGGCCAACACCCAAAACCCGTCTGCCCTCCTGGGGTCCCCTCTTCAGCTGGGCCCGGGGCGAGCCGAGCTCCAGCCTCCCCAGCTGCTTCATGTTATGGCCGATGGCCCCGGGCAGCTCCAGGGCGGGGCCACCAGGCTCGACAAAATGGAGAGGGAATGGCCGAACCCTGACTCCATCTGACGAATTCCCAGTGATTCCTGCTTCTGGGAGCCGCCTACCTGGGCTCGAACCGGTTTTGCTCTGTTGATCTGGTCGTGAGGCAGTTTCCCCAGCATCCGGACAGCGAAAATGGTGGCTAGTGTGATGGGCGAGTCTCATCCGGCTGCTTCCGGGACCCCCAGAGGCGACAGGCCAACACCCAAAACCCATCTGCCCTCCTGGGGGGTCCCCTCTTCAACTGGTTATATGGTTTCTCGAGCACCTTCAGGAGTGATTTTTTTTTCACACTTCAACAGATTTATTTTGGGAAGAAATTTTTTAAGGAGAAAAAACATGGGCAGAGGTATGGAATAGAAAATAAATACAAATGTAAGCTGAGTTGTTAATTGTTTTATAAACACAACAAATCAGTACAGAGAATATGCCCTGTACAAAACAACACAATAAAGGTTCAAAGAGTGAGGTGTTCCCTTAGGCAAGGCTAAAGCTTTCAGTCTCTGGTTATCTGGAATTTAGGCTGCAGTCCTTGTTTTGGATGGATCACTGGGTGTGGCACAGTCCATGCTTCTAACCAGACTTGAACAGAAGAATGGCACCTGGTCCAGGTAAGAAGTAGATGAAGTGTTTGGTTTCATGTGTCACATAGCTACCCAAGTTCCTCCCCACAATGCAGTGCCAGGTGGGATTGTACTTCTTGTCAAACTCCTTAATGTGGGCGCGATGTCCTTCTCAGTGTTGTATTTCTCCTGTCTACGGCCATACCACCCTGAACGCGCCCGATCTCGTCAGTGTTGTATTTCTCCAGAGCCTGAGTCGCGCACTCCTCCGAGTCCTGTTGCATCTCCTCCGACATGTCTGCATTTTTGATCACTGCCTTGCTGTCGCACATTGTTACGGGGGAACAGGGGCTGCAACGGTCTCCTGGGGAGGGGCTGGAGAAGCTCAGACTCAGCGAGAAGCACCATCGCTACTGAAGCCGTGGTGCATCTACCAGGAATGATTTTTGATTGCATAGTTAGGAGTAACCCCTGATCATTGCCAGGTATGGTCCCAAAACAAAAAACAAAACAGAACAAAAAAAGAAGGGGTAATACCAGTGAGGGTGATTCAATATGCAAATAAGTAAAATATATTATCAATTTATAGGATCTTCAAGAATTTCTTCCTCTACAGGCTATCTGGTTCATCTAGATTTCAGGAAAATGAAGAAAATTTTTGTGACATTTCTTCTTTTTTTTTTTTTCTTTTTTGGGTCACACCCAGCGACACACAGGAGTTATTCCTGGCTCTGCACTCAGGCATTACTCCCAGGGGTGCTTGGGGATCATATGGGATGCTGGGGATCGAACCCAGGTTGACCATGTGCAAGGCAATCACCCTCCCCACTGTGCTATCGCTCCGGCCCCATTTCTTCTCCTTTTTTAAAAAATGGAATCATTGTACATTATTGTTGGATGACAGATCTTGCTAATCTGTGAATTTTGTTGTTTTGCCCACTCCCAGCTTAATCTATTTAAACCAAGGTTCATTCTAATGAGACCTCTCTTCTATGTAAACACTGCTAGAGGGTGTGGCAGTTACAGAAGTCACCTTGATTGAATAACTTCTGACTTATACATCTACTAAGACTTCTATGTTTTCTAGATTGGGCACAGCTTCACTTTATACCCACTGCACCCAGCGTGCGACAGTTAGAATTTACCAGGAGACTACCACCCTGCTACGCTGAGACTATAGGAAGACTATAGGAAAGATCATACTAGTTTGTTCTAAGCAGGGGAGTGTGACCCTTTCAGTACATGAGAACAAGATACTTAGAATCACCCTGGTGCACATAATAATAAGGAACTTGTGGGTACCATCTAGATTACATGAAGCTAATGAAATTAAGATGTATTACTTTATATCAGCCCCCCTCTCTCTCCCTCCAGTGTTTTACATAAGAGATAATCTCGGGATTAGTCCTTGGCATAATCTTTGTTTATACCTGCAATAGAGTGTGGTACCGCCCTTCTACATTCTGTTTAGAGTTCTTTGTTGACATGACCCTCCCTGTTTGATTACTTTGGTGTATAAGGGGACCGGCTTTTGGCTTCTCAGCTTTCAACTTTTGGCTCCTGTGGCTTTTGGCTCCTCGGCCTTTTGGCCTTTGGCTCCTGCGGCTTTTGGCTTTTTGTTCTTTGGCCTTTTGCTCCTTCTTCTGGGTAGGACTCATCTCAGGTAAGATCCTCTCTCTTTGGTGGGAGACTTAGGCTCTTTTGTATGGTCTAAGTTCGGACCAGAGCTAGAGTTTGTTCGTTATATTGGAGTGCTGTGGAAGAGCTTTTGTACTATTAAAAGCCTTTTTGGAACTGCACCGAACTCGTGAGTTTTCATCTGTTCCCCGGCGTCCTCGGAGGTAGAAGAGAACTTCTGTCCCGACACTGTCGGGACCCCAGTGGCATTCCCCCGACACATTATGAAGTTGTAAAGTTATTCATGATTGATTCAGGCTACAATGTTCTAATATCAGTCCCTCACCAGTGTCTGTTTCCTTTCACCAATGTCTCCAGTTTCTCATCTGCCCCCTAGTCTGACTCTATGATGGGCACTTTTTCCTTTTCCCTCTTCACACCCTCTGTTAAGGCGTGTGGCTTACACTGTTACTGATAGGAAATCTTGCATATCACATTACCTTCTTTCAGCACTAGTCCTAGTCCAGAGTGACGACTTCCCTCTGAAACCATTTTCCCAAAACCTAAATCTGGTCCAATTTTTCAACACCTGAGGTGTTGGGGCCCTGCAGCAGCCCCCAGCACAAATGAGGAAGACCTAGATCTTGCCAGACTTCATCCCTGTGGAAAAAGGAGAGGGATGGACTTGGGAGAAATTCTGCCTTGCTGCTGCTGAGAAAGGAAAGAGAGAAAGAATGACACCGAAGCAGCGGGGACTTCTGGATAGCAGCACTCGATTTACTGGACACAGTTTAAGCCTTTTATACAATATTTGGGTGGAGGGGGTACAAGCACACATCACAGGGCATTTGTAAGCTCCTGGGCCATTTTAACAGGTAACAATCTTTGGAACAAATGACAATCACAGATTTAGCATTTGCAAGGTAACATTTGCAAGATAACAATCATAGATTTGCATATTCCTGTGATTGGACCTTAGAAGACCTGGCATATTCTGCCTCACCTTAGCACAGATATGCACAGGTGTTCTGGGGTGTACCCATATGGGCAGGGCCCATTTCTGGGTCCTTCCCTTAGGGTCTTGTGAAGGGAAAATGCTGGATCCGAAGGCTGCAGCTGAGAACCCAACACTGAGGTGAAGGGGATAATGGATGGTTGGGCTCTCAGGAAATCTCCCAGGCCTGTGGGCCATAATCTGCAGCTGACAGAATGTCTGGAACTCTAGCTCCAGAAGCTACTGCACATGGCACTTTCCTTCCCCTGCCCACTCCCAACCAGCAGGTTCCTGGTAAACAGGAAGGAAGACAGCATGGCGGAGAGGAAGTGTCAATGGGCATTTATTACACATGGCACATGGGAAAGCGCCAGACCCGGAGGATGTTCATCTAGTCCCCAGTTTCAGGCCAGGCCTGAGCATCCTCTTGTCAGTCCTCAGATGGGCTCCAGACAGGACGTCTCACGAAGGAAAGCGGGTTCAGGTCATGAGGAAGATGTCTAGTGACAGTCACTTCGTCTCAGTGAGAGACACCAAGTCTTTTGAGATGTGTCTCTGCGGGGACACTGGGCTGCCCCAGTCTTGCCCGTGAGACAGTCAGGCCGTAAGTCTCAGGCCCCACAGGGCAATGACGGCCATGAAAGCGAATCCAGCAACCACACAGCCCCACTTGGCCAGAGGACTCTCAGGGGCAGCCAGCTCCCGGGGCAGAATTTCTAGGAAGGTGACATAAAGGAAGGTGCCAGCTGCCACCCCCTCTAGCACGGCCTGGGCTAAGCCTCGCCCCCTTCAGAGTCCCCCTGAGCCACAGCCAGCCCTAGCACTAGGCCCAGGGGCGACATGAGCGCTAATGACACAATGGAGACCACGGCCCACCGGCCCGGGCCCCTATCTGTACCAGGCGCAGGCCAACGCCAAACACCACCAGCCCCTTGTGAGCCAGGACTGCCAGGCAGAGCTGCACCGTCATTGCTGTCGTTGGCTGGAGCCCCACGGCCAGTCCTTCAAACACGGAGTGAAAGGAGAGTGAGAGCAGGAGGACCAGGGCCCGCAGGGGAGCGCGGAGGGGGGAGGCGGAGGTGCATGGTTGTGGATTTGCAGGACATGAGCTCCCCACATTCCTCCTCCTGCAGAGCGGCTCCTCCAGCTGCCCCTGGGCAGCACTGCCATGCCAGTGACTCCAAAAGGAAGACTAAGAAGAAGCCCAGGCAGATGATGAGCTCTCCATAGGGGTACTCCATCTAGGGACACAAAGGGGACTGTGACATTTATTTATTTTTTTCATTATTAAGAAATAGTAGAAACTAACACCCAAAGACAAAACAAGTGAAGGCCAGGGGGAACCAGTCCTTAGAAAATTTACCACAATGAGTGGAGGGCAGTTAGGTCAGAGAAGGGACTTCTATGACAGTGATAGAGGGAAGTGATCACTCTGGACAAGAGCTGGGTGCTAAATGGAGATAAAGTAATGCCCTTTGAGTAACGGTATTGGAACCACAGTGCCTCAAAGGAAAGAGAAAAGTGTCTGCCATAGAGGCAGGTTAGGAGGGTGAAGTCGGAGGGAAACTGGGGACATTGGTGCAGGAAATTGAACACCAATTTGCAGCTGTTTGGATAAACACAGTAAGAATATATAGATTCCCAAGCTTCAGCTCTCTGGGCTCCATGGGCATAGGTTAAAAGCTGGCTGGGCTTTTACCATAAATCCCAGACTAAGTCCTCAGACCATTTTGGCTTTTACCCCATGGGGTACTGTCTCTTAGGTCATTACAGTTATACCAAGTCCTAGCTTTGTGATTTCTATACTGTCCCATATGAAAGACAGGATAACTTTGCTGCTTGCTTTGGGTTCATCCAGAGATTGCTCTGTGGGACCCCACCTTTAAGGTGTAGGAACTACTGGGGCTGAGGTTGGGTCAAGTATGTTGGATGATGTGGCCTAGCTAGCTTGGCAGCTTTGTTGTTTAATTCACTTACAGTTTAAGCTATTTACACTTTCTTTTTTTTTTTCTTTGCTTTTTGGATCACACCCTGCGACGCTCAGGGGTTACTCCTGGCTCTTTGCTCAGGAATTACTCCTGGTGGTGCTCGGGGGACCATATGGGATGCCAGGGATCAAACCCAGGTCGGCCCCGTGCAAGGCAAATGCCCTACCCACTGTGCTATCACTGTGGCCCCATATTTACATATTCTTAAACCAGGGTTCATGCTAATGCGATCTCTTTTCTGTGTAAACACTGATGGAGGGTGTGGTAGTTCCAAGAATCATTTTGACTCTGAATCAGTGACCTCTGAAATATTACTATAATCTCTATTATGATTTCAACGATATAAAGGTTGGGCAAAATTCCTCTTAATACCCACTGGTCCCAGAGTGGTACAGTTAGAATTTACCAGGAGACTACCATGCTGGCTACATTGAGACTATCATTTTAGATTGAAGGAAGGATCATGCTAATTTGACCTCAAGCAGGTGAGCATGACCCTTTCAGTAAACAGAGGACAAGACACTCAGAAAATAGATGGACCTTGTGGGTACAGAACTGAAAATAGATGGACCTTGTGGATACATCTAGAGTGTATGAAACCCATGAAATCATGATGTGTTTCTCCCCATGAATATACACCTATTGAGATGTTTTTCTTTTTTTTCTTGCTTTTTGGGTCACACCTGGCAATGCTCAGGGGTTACTCCTGGCTCTTTACTCAGGAAATTCTCCTGGCGGTGCTCAGGGAGACCATATGGGATGCCGGGGATCGAACCCGGGTCAGCCGTGAGATGTATTTCTTTATACCAGCTCTCTCTCTCCAGTGTTTTGACATAAGAGACAGTCTCAGAAGAAGCGACTAGCCCCTGGCATAAGCATTTGTTTAGACCTGAAACAAGTGTAGTATCACCCTAGGGTGGTGCCATCCTACTTCTACACCTAGAAGCTCATTCACTGATCTTTGTTGACACAAACCTCCCTGAGGATAGGATTACTTTTGGATATGTAAGAGGACTGACTTGAGGTATAGGGATCCACTTTGGTGCATGGTCTAAGTTCTGACCAAGAGGTCTGTAGAGGTCTGTGGAATTTCATTATCTTGGATTGCAGTAGCAGAACTTGTTTTATTGGTAATTAGTAAAAGCCTTTTGGAACTGTGCTGGACTCCTGAGTTTTCACCTTCCCTGCCAGTTTTGGAGGTAGAAGGGAACTCATATCCTGATATTGTTGGGGACCCCAGAAGCTCCCCAACAAAGTAGTTATGACAGTGGATGGCCAGGAGTATATAACTTAGAGTCAATTAACTCCCAAATATTAGGAGCATAGCATTAACAGTCTTTCTGTGTTTAAGCAAAGAACATTGTTCTATAGTAAAATATGAAAAGGTTATAGGGGAAAAGAAAAGCAAATAATCAACTACAAATACTGCATCCAGGATTACCAAAAGGTTTGACTTCGTAAGTAATCAAGCCTGACTTGGGGAATTTAATAGCAAATAGAAGGAGAGGTAAAGCACAGAGGAAAAGTTAAAGCCAAACTTGGGGGATTAGGGATGCCTCGTAAGAACCCTGTAAGTTTCTTGGAGGAGGGGGAGGAAGAGAGGCATTAAGCCTATGAAGTCAAAAACCCTTAGGGTTAATGTCCAACAGGGAGGTGGATGTGAGGTGGGAAGGGAAGGGGTGAGAGGGGTTTATATGAACTTGGTCCTGAGAGACTGAAGAGAACAGGAAAATGCATGATTGGATGTAGAAGTGGGCCTGAAACAACTCAAGAAGGGAGAAGGTCTAAAGGGCCCCTATCAGTCGGGGTAGAAAGTGGGAAACCATGAGAAGCAGGTCAAGCATCTGGGGATAGAATAAAGGATGAGGCAGGAGCTTTCTCTAGGTTTCATAAACCCATAAAAGCATTGGGTTGACTCTCTACAGTGTGGGTTGAGGAGAAAAGGGGCCCAGAATTCCTCATACTCTTTTCTCAAGGTGTTGAGAGGGATCTGAAGTTCTGCTCACCCTCCAGGTAGGGCAGGTGGGAGATACTTACAAATGGAGAATCAGCAGCCTCTGAATTTCCCTCGCCTGCTGTGCTGTTCTGGGGGAAAGGGGAAATTAGCTGGGCCATGGCTCTGCTCATCTACCTTCTCCTGTGTTCTAGCTACACTACTCAATCTTGAGCTGACATGTTTTCATTACCCCACGCATAGAGAGCTGTTATCGCCTCTTGCTCCACCCATGTTCTTGGCTCCATTGCTTCTCTCCTTTGTTCCCTTGCTTCAGTTCATTGTTGGTCTCACTGCACTGAGACTTGGCTCTGCTTACCTGGACCAGTAACTTTTGGATCTCAGACTCGATTCTCTCCAGGGCTTCGGCGGTCATGTGCATGAACCCCTGCTCCCAGGAACACCCCAGCAGAAGCACAGCCCAGGAGGCTGAGGACCGGCGGTGGCGACCTACACCAAAGAAGGAATCACAGTCCAACAGGCAATGAGAAGAGAGATGGAGTCAAGAGCAGCAGATAGTATCAACTACCTAATCTGGAGGACTGTGAGAGTTTCAGAGCCACATACCAGGACAGGGACAGCATAGAACCAGAGCGAGCCATGGGGACCCCGAGGTGGTAGGTCTCTACCTGTGGCTGCATCAATCTTGAACCATTTGAAGTAGATGGGCACGAGGCCACAGACCACAGTGAGCACCAGCAGGGCAAACATGCAGCCCAGTTTCACGCCTAGAAGAGCTTCCATTTGGGGTTGAGGACGAGCAGGGCCTTCAGAACGCCAAAGGGTGCTACAGTCCCTGAGCTGGAGCAGGGCTGAGGTGGTCAGAGGCGAGTCCCTCCCTGAGTTTCAGGAGCCCATTGGGATCTTCTCCGTGTTCTGGGCTGCCTCTGCTTGCGCAGCCTTGCATAGCTGACTGGGGCCCAGCCCCTGCCCTGAGGCCCCTCCCCTGGCTCAAGTCCTCCTGATCCTGGAAACCAGAAACTCCAGCCTCTCTGCCAGGCACAGCTGGTGCTCTGTCTTCTCCTCCTTCAGTGCCATGAGTAATGCAAGGGCTGTGGGCAGTCTGAGTTCATCCCTGGGTCTGGTCTCACCCAACTGGGGCAGCACCTGGAGCACTCCCCAGCTGGTCTGTGCATTTTTTGGGGGAATATGATCTAGACCTTCATCCAAATAATTTGTTTTAATATCTGCGGTCAGTCATTCTCAACATCCAGACTCCACAGTTCCTCAGCGCCCTATCCAAGAGAAAACCTGATCTTTCCCCTTTAAGTTTCCTCAGTAAATGCTCGAGATGAGAGCCTTCTACTGATAATATGCCACCTACACGTCAGAGCCTGGCAAGCTACCCGTGTTTATTTGTTATGCCAAAACTAGTAACAATTATGGAACTCAATTCCATGACCTGAAGAATGGTTTGAGGCTCTTCCTGTCCCTGGAGCAAGCAGATGCCCTTGGGTTACAGTTGCTTGTGACAGGTCTTATGGAGATGTTACTGGTGCGCACTCGAGCAAATCCATGAACAATGGAAGACAATGATCTGCACAGATTTTGCAAATTACAAAGCACTTCAGGTTTCAGAGGACAGTTCACAGTTTTTTATTTTCCAAATAACTTTCACTGTTCAATGACAAATTTCTTCCTAAAGTCACATGTTCTGTTTTACCGTGGAACTTTCTTTTTACTTACAATACAGTCTGGGAGAAATGTGCATTGTACCCTATTTGTCACTAGATTTTGCTGGTAGAAATATAGGTTAAATTCCTTATATAGCTTGGATCAATTACCAGCCTTCATGGTAGTTAAGTTTTTTTTCTTTTGACTGTTGATAGTGGTTTTGTATCCTGGGTGATGATGTCTTTTGTATCCTTTGTGGAATCTCTTCTCAAGTCCATTGGGGGTGTTTAGATACTGCCAGATCATATTTAGTTACCCCATCCAAAACTGAATAAGGCATGAGCAGGTAGAGTATTTGCCTGCATGTGGCTGACCCGGTTCGATCCAGGCATCCCATATGGTCCCTCAAGCACTGTCAGGAGGAATTCCTGAGTGCAGAGGCAGGAGTAACCCCTGAGCATTGCTGGGTGTGACCCAAAAAAGAAAAAAAAAATGAGCAAAATAAGTTAAATCATTTGAAAATAAATCATGGTTGATATTCTGTCCGTTTGAGTGCTGATATTCATAACTTGATGGGAGTCTTTGGATCTTCCCTCAAGATAAACATACTCTGAGGCAAAAAGAAATCCTTTCTAATTCAGGTGGTTTTTGTGAGTCTTTTAATATAAATGAGACTATATAACTCAATTCTTTCAGAATGGAAAGCAGCTGTCCTTGTTTGTTTTTGGGCTACACCCAGAGGGGCTCGTGGCTTACTCCTGGCTCTGCAATCAGGGATCCCTCCTGGGAGGCTCAGGAAGCCATAGGGGCGGGGAAATCAAACCAGGATCTTCCTTATGTAAGGCAGATGCTCTATCGGTTGTTATTCACCAAGCCAGTTGTCCTTATCTTCCAAATCTGCCAAACCATTAAAAATTTTTTTTTCTGGGGCTGGAGTGATAGTCCAGCGGGTAGGGAGTTTGCCTTGCACGCAGCCGGCCTGTGCCAGCCCAGGTTCGATCCCCGGCATCCCATATGGTTTCCCTGAGCATTGCCAGGAGTAATTTCTGAGTGCAGAGCCAGGAGTAACCCCTGAGCATTGCTGGGTGTGACCCAAAAAAGCAAAAACAAAAAACAAAAACAAAAAAGAAAGAAAAAAAAAAAGAAAAATTCCTTTCTTTTACCTTTTCTTTCTTTCTTTTTTTTGGGTCACACCCAGCAATGCTCAGGGTTTGCTCCTGTATCTGCACACAGGAATTACTCCTGGAGGTCCTTGGGGGACCATATGGGATTCTGGGGATCTAACCTGGGTCAGCAGGAGGCTGTATAGTACAGCGGGGAGGCTGCATGCAAGACAAAGGCCTCCCAGCTGCTGCCCTATTGCTTTGGTTCCTCCTCTTTGCTCCTGATATCATATCTTCAAGGTCACTGTTTGTTTCTGTGGCTTATATTCATCACATAATTTCAACAAATTCATTATTTCCCCCATCAATTATTCTTTGAAGTTGTGTGACTCATTCAATAACTTTTCATATCATTATCATTGAGAAAGCTGATGCTTTAAGCTCATCTTCAGGAAACATTGAGTTTGATAAGCCTGGAGATTTGTCTGGACTTCTGCCACCCAGAATAGAAGCAACTGAATTTCTTTTTTTTTCTCTTTTCTTTTTTTTTCCATTTTTTTCTAGCTTCCTAATGTCATTGTAGAGTTTGTGATTCTAGAGGGATGAGCAGTAACTAATGTAAGCAGATTAATACTTACATCTATATTGCTACCTATTTAGGATCTTATAAGATTTTAGGTTGATTCCCTAGTAATCAAGGACAATATATTATCATTTTCACTTTTCTCTTCTAATTAAGGGCAGTATCCTTATCAAATGAATTAGCATTATGTACATGGTTTGGTTGTTAACATTTGACTTTCTTTTGTAAATTGAAATTTCTATAATTAAAAGGAAAGTTATAAGAAAATAACATATTCTAAAATAATGACTTTTTTTTTGTCACACTGCTCAAGGATAACTTTTAGCTCTTTGCTCAGGGATCACTCCTGGTGGACTCAAAGAACCAGATGGGGGGGCCGGAGCGAAAGCCCAGCGGGTAGGGTGTTTGCCTTGCACACGGCCCGGCCCATGCCAGCCCGGGTTCAATCCCGGCATCCCATATGGTCCCCTGAGCACTGCCAGGAGTAATTCCTGAGTGCAGAGCCAGGAGAAACCCCTGAGCATTGCTGGGTGTGACCCCAAAAAGAAAAAAAAAAAACAAAGAACAGGGGCAAGAGTCATAGCCCAGCAGGTAGGGCGTTTGCCTTGCATGCAGCTGGCCTGTGCCGCCGCCTGGGTTTGATCCCCAGCATCCCATATGGTCCCCCGAGCACCGCCAGGAGTAATTCCTGAGTGCAGAGCCAGGAGTAACTCCTGAGCATTGCTGGGTGTGACCCAAAAAGCAAAAAAAAAAAAAAAAAAAAAAGAACAATATGGGATGCTGGGTATTGAATCCTAGTCATCAACATGCAAGGCAAATGCCCTACCCATGAGATAATGACTCTGGCTCCCTAAATAATGATTTAAGTTGATTATCCTGTTAAATAAAATTGAGGATCAAATTAAATATTAGATCCAATATGTAGAAATTGGATCTAACACAGATTGTGCACATTTCTACCTGTTGGGTTCTTGTGTTGCTATAATGTTCTCTAACTCGGCTGATGGTTGATAAAGAGAGGAAGAGGAGATAAGGAAAAGTCTGTTAGTTATGTAGACTGTTAGTCAACCACGTTGAACAAAACAGGCTGCCATGTATCTCTGGACTTTCCAGAACTCATCAGGCCATTCTGGGTAAGAACTCCAACAAAAAGGGATATGTACTTTGGAGTTATAAGTCAAGGTTAATGCGAACTTGGTTTCAAGATTTCAAAGTGTAGGCAAAATAGAGAGAAAATATTTAGGACATACACATTTAGATAGGGCAATCTTTGCACTTATTTACATTTAACTAAGTGGAAAACAAGTGAATGTGTAGAGGAGACCAGCAGGGAGAACATGGGAGCAGTCATTTCGCGGTGCTGGTGCTGGTGCCCCAGTGCTAAAGCTCAGCTAGTGCATCTGTCAGTGACTTCATTTTCAGGATTTCTTTCTCACTTCTGCACAGGGGGGGGGGGGTCTCCTCTAGACTGGAGGTCAAGGGCTACAAAGACTCTGACTCAGTTTTCCTTACTGCAAGTCAGGGTGATTGATCAGTGTTTCGTGATGGTGTGTGACTGTCCATTCTTTTGTGCTAAAACTCTTAGTACAGATTGAGGATCACTGCATTCAAGAGACTGAGCCCAGACACTCTTCAGTTCTGCCATAATCTTCCTCTCAATGACCAACAACATGTTCATTTTACTCATTTTTGCAGACAAGCATGTTTCTTAACTTTTCAGTTTCTCTCAGAAATATGTTTTTTTAAAAAAAAAACAAGGTTTACATAATTACATATGAGACTTTATCTTTTTTTTTTTTTTTTTGCTTTTTAGGTCACACCCAGCGATGTTCAGGGGTTACTCCTGGCTCTGCACTCAGGAATTACTCCTGGTGGTGCTTGGGGGACCATATGGGATGCCAAGGATCAAACCCAGGCCGACATAGGCCGGCTGCATGCAAGGCAAACGCCCTACCCGCTAGGCTATCACTCCGGCCCTAAGAGACTTTATCTTTTCAAATGTTTTTTCCCTGCTTTTCCCTTCATTGTTGTTATTATGGCTGGGGTCACACGCATGCTTGTTTGTGGTACTTCCCAAGGGCTGTGCACTTCATTACTTTGTGCATTTTAGTTTTGGTGGTTTGCATCTGTGCCCCATCAGGCATTGCACTCTTTAGTTGTGGGATTCCTGCACATTCTGGCTGTAGTGTTCACTAGGGATGGCTGTCCTGGTCAATGCCTGTACATCTTTTTCTGCACCCTCACACCACCTGGCTTTTAGGGAGTTGGAGATGACAGTCAGAGCTGGGACCCCCAAAGAGCAGAGCTTCTGGGACTGCAGGCATATGGCTTATTTGGGGGATCTAACTTAGCCTCATATGTTTAGGGCACTGAGTTTTGCCACTGAGCAACCTCTGGGCTTTTAAGACAAATTATTTTGGGGAGGAGGAGGTTGGAACCCACCTCTCTAATGTAAAGAAGTAGCTCTTTGAAAGGATCATAACCCAATGACACTTTGGAAGCTCAAAGATCAAATAATTAGCCCCCAAATAAGTGTCATATTTATTATGATGGTAAGTAACATTTACTTATAAAGCTCTAAGCCCCTGTCATCTCAGATTAAGGTAAGTGTGGATAAATATTCCATATTTACAAATTTCCAACTTAGAGGTTCAAGGGAGGAACCTCTAAGCACTGAGACAGGAGTATGTCTGACAGATGGTATGGCCCCCAAATCAGGACACAAAATATCACTTGGATCACTTGTCTTCCTGTTGATCATTGCTTTGCTCGAGCGGGCACCAGTAACATCTCCATATGTCCTTTCACATGCTAGTGTAGCCCAAGGGCATCTGCTTGCTCCAGGAACAAGAAGAGCTTCAAACCATTCCATCAGATCATGGGAATGAGGTCTATAATTGTTACTGGTATTTGGCATATCAAATACGACACTGGTAGCTAGCCAGGCTCTGCCATGCGGGTGGCATACTCTTGTAGTCACCCTAATCTCGAGCATTTTTTGATGAACCACACTGCCACAAAGCAGCTGAGCAAGCCAGGCTGTGATCAGTTCTTCTGCTGGGTGAAGCTCTGACGAGTGGGGAGTTCGGATGTGGAAAAAGGACTGGGAACCTTAAACAAGATATTAAAGAATATCTATTTGTTGAGGTTCTCTTAAAGTAGTATTATCTTTAATGTTGAGACAAAACCTTTGTATTTAATGTTTTCCCAAATTTCCTATTATAAAAAAAGTTTTGTTCTGGACTGCTAAAAAACATATTATCATAAAATATTTAAAAATATTAGTGGTGCCAAGAAGAAAGGAAAGTTTTCATTTCTATTTACTTTAAGAAATAATTTGCTAGACTGGGGTGATAGTGTAGGGAGTACGGTGTGTAGGGTGTTGGATGTATGTAAAACTCTGGAGAGAGAGAGGGAGCTGCAGTGTGTAGGGTGTTGGATGACAGGCCTAGCTAGCTTGGAGATTTGCTGTTTTATCCACTCACAGCTTAATTTATTTACATGTTCTTAAGCCAGGGTTCATACTAATGAGATCTCTCTTCTATGTAAACACTTATGGAGGGTGTGGCAGTTACAGAAGTCACCTTGACTCTGAATGAGTAATTTCTGATTTATTATACAACTACTAAGACTTCTATGTTACCTATATTGGGCACAGCTTCTCTTTATACCCACTGCACCCAGCGTGGGACAGTTACAATTTACCAGGAGATTGCCACCCTGACTACATTGAAACTATCCTTTAAGATTATAGGAAGGATCATACTAGTTGTGGGTACCATCTAGATTACATGAAGTTCATGAAATTAAGATGTATTATTTTATACCAGCTCCCTCTCTCTCCCCAGAGTTTTACATAAGAGATAATCTCGGAAGAAGGGATTAGTCCTTGGTGCAAACTTTTGTTTATACCTATAATAGGCTGTGGCACCACCCTTCTACACTCTTCTACTATCTAGAAGCTGTTTAGGATTACTTTGGTAAATATAAGGGCACTGATTCAAGGTACTGGCCCCTTCTTTTTTTGGTAGGGCTCTTTCTTGGGTGAGATTCTCTGGTTGGTAGGATTCTTTCTCTGGTGGGATTCTCTTCAGTAGGAGAGTTGGGCTCTCGTGTATGGTCTAAGTTCTGACCAGAGTTAGAACTTTCATTATATTGGATAATGGTGGTAGAGCTTTTGTACTATTAAAAGCCTTTTTGGAACTGTGCTGGACTCGTGATTTTTCATCTGTTCCCCACGGCCTCGGAAGTAGGAGAGAACTTCTGTTCTGATACTGTTGGGGACACCAGTGGCTCCCTGATAGTAGGGCATTTGCCTTGTGCACGACTGACCTGGGTTTGATTTCTGGCATTCCATATGGCCCCCTGAGCATTGCCAAGAGTAATTCCTGAGTGCAGAGAAAGGTAACTCTTAACATTATCGGGTGTGACACCAAAAGCCAAAAATTTACATATATATACATATACAAATTATATACATATATGATATGTATATAATTTTCCAGATTTCTGCAGACCTGGAACTATTATGATGTTTTTCTCAATAGTTTACCCGGTGTCATTTAAGGAATATAGATCTTTAATATTTATGTATTTATTTTCCCATAAGTTCTGTAATTTTATCATCAGTTCATGACAAATCTGTACTATGGAGTAATTATAAAAGTCTTTTTGCTTCAGGTATCTCTAAACATAAGACATTAAAATAATTTTGTAAATAGCAAAATGCTTTAAAAGCTCACAAGTGTATATCTGATTGCAACACAATTTGCAAGAAAGTTTGTTAAATTTTGCAAGATACAATTTTGTAAAATAACTGAAATTGACCAGAACATATGATAGTCATCAGGAGTTGCACATAGCTTTAAAAATCTATATCATTGCACACACATTTCCAAGAAGTTACTTATTTCTGCAATATTTTCCATGAAATTTAAACCTGTCCCCCAAAGGCCTACCCATATATATATATATATATATATATTTCCCTTTTCACAAGGAACAATAGTTATTATGGTATACCTTAGTATTCTAAGACCTCACATATTGATCAGTTAAGACTTTATTCTTAGAATTTGATTTATGAAATGAAAATTAAAAATGAAAAATTGTCATTCATGCTATAAAGTTTAATACACAGATTACTCTAAAACAATAATTAACAACCCATTTAATACACAGGCAATTGGAAGGAAAATAAAAAATTTCTCATCATCACTTAACATTAGGGAAACACACATCAAGAGAACAATGAAACTTTATTTCATATCTGGGATTATGGCACATATCAAAAGATGGGGAAAAGCCAGTGATGGTGGGGATAATGATGAGAAAAGAACTCTCATTCACTTTTTGCTGGGAATGTTGTCAGGCTCAACCCCTCAAAACAGAACAAATTACACATGTAGAAAACACTCAGTAAGGACTAGAAAAACAAAAACAGTAAAAGGTCTGTCTGTCTGTCTGCCTGCCTGCCTGCCTGCCTGCCTGCTTGCCTGCCTGCCTGCCTGCCTGCCTGCCTGCCTGCCTGTCTGTCTGTCTGTCTGTCTGTATGTCTGTCTGTCTGTCTGTCTGTCTGTCTGTCTATCTATCTATCTATCTATTGGTTTCCAGACCATACTTGACTCCATACTCTGAGGGTCTCTCCTATGTTCAGGGGACCAGGCAGTAATGGGGTTCAAACCTGGGGTTCCTGCATGGAAAACATGTGTTTTCTAGATAGTGAGACTATCTCCCTGGAATGTTTCACTTTAATGAGTGGGACAGGGATGAAGCTTAGGGTGCTGATAGGAAAGTCTGGAAGGTTCTGGACTTTTTGACTTGAGTCATGGACATTTAAATTGAAACTTGGAGGGTCAGTAATATTTGTAGTTTGGGGGAGCATCTTTTTAAGTTAGGCAGCAATTTTTCTCCCTTCCTTTTTTTTTTTTAACTTTGGCCCAAGCTTGGAGGTGCTCGGTGTTTACTCCTGGCTCTGTGCTCAAGGATCTCCTTTGGTGGTTCTCAGGGGACCATATGCAGTGTCAGAGACTGAACTGAGATTGGCTGTGTGGAACACTAGCGCCTTACATGCTGTGTTACCTCTCCAACCCCATCCTTTTGAGTCTGCTGTTGCTTATATGCTTTTAGTTTGAACTGTTTTATCAATCCCTTCATCATTCTAAACAAATTAACTAGAACAAATAGATCTCTGTGGTCTTGTGAGGTCAGTATCCTCAGAAGGTCAGAGAGACTTTTCTTACCATGCCCAAACTAGGCCTTTTCCATTAAGTGTCCCTTGAAATGGAGAACTAAGGGTTAGAGAAGTCCTGAGTACACATGAGAAAGTGTTAACATCATTTAAATTAAGAGGATTGAAGGTCATAGAGGCTGGGCAGAAGCTCTTATTCTTGTCTTGGTCTCTTGGCCTTTACCTAATTAAGCAATCTCGGATCCCTACTTTTCTAACCTAGAAGAGTGTACTTGGAGTGATAGTATCCAGGTGTAAGCTTGTCAAGGATACTCGTATTTTTTAATTTTTTATAATATGAGATTGCCCATCACAATTTATTGAAAATATTTTTTCTTTTGATTTTTTTTAATTAAAATTTTTTTTTTTATTATACCACGGAGACATACAGTTACAAAGGTGTTCATAATTGGTTCTTGGCAATACAGTATTCCAGCACCCCTCCCTCCACCAGTGCCCCATTTCCACCACCAATGTACCCCCACCGCCTCCCTCCCACCCCCAGGCTGCCTCAATAGAGGTGCCCCCCCATTTCCTCTCTTTCTCTCTCTGTCTCTCTCTCTCTGTCTCTGCATCTTTTACACATTGTGACTAGCCCTGCAGATATTTAGAGTTTATCACTGAAGTCTCTTTGTGTATATTCAATGGTGAGTTTTAGTCTGCCATTACCATTTCCCACACTTAGTAAAACACTGGTATCTGTTTATATCCTATTAATGAATGCAGTCATTCTATATCTGTCCTTTTCCTTCTGACTAATTTCACTTAGCATGATAGTCTCCATGTCCATCCATTTGCAGGTAAATTTCATAATTTCGTCTTTTCTGACAGCTGCATAGTATTCCATAGTGTAGATGTACCACAGTTTCTTTAGCCAGTCATCTGTTCTCGGGCATTTAGGTTGTTTCCAGATTCTAGCTCTTATGAATAGCGCAGAGATGAATAAAGAAGTACAGATGGTGTTTCTGCTATGTGTTTTTCGGTCTCTGGGTATATTCCCAGGAGTGCTATTGCTGGACAAATGGGAGCTCAATATCTAGTTTTTGGAGGAATGCCCATATTGTCTTCCAAAAGGGCTGGACCAGTCGGCACTCCCACCAACAGTGGATGAGAGTCCCTTTTTCCCCCACATCCACGCCAGCACCGGTTGTTCTTGCTGTTTTGGATGTAATTTCAAAGGATACTCGTATTTTTACTCATTGAATAAACATGGAAGTTGTCCCCTCTTTGTTATATAAAGTCTCCTCTTTCCTCTTCCCATGTCGTACCCCTTAAAACAGGGTGAATATCCCACATCTGTCCTATTTTTTATCTAGAATTCGCTGCAATGTAAATATCCATTAATATGTTATTAAATTGATTTTTCCATTGCTGAACTTCATCATGCCAATTTATTTGTCCAGTCTGGGGAGGGACCTGGGGGGATGAGGGCTTGCTCCTGTGACCTGGTGGTATCTTCACTCCCTCACGCCTTTTGGTCTTTCTCTTGCTTAAAAATGTTTTCATGGCTCATCAGAACCCCACCCAAGAGAGAAACCAATTTCAAGCCTGGTTTACCAAAGCCCCATACAACAGAGCTGCCAATTTCAAACCCAGGTAGGCAGTTCTTGGCAGCAAAAAATCACTGGTCATTCATGGAGATGGAGCTGGGATCCCCCTTGCCCGCCTCTGTCCTGACCAGGATGCCTGGTGGACCCGCCCATGAACTGCCTTCGGGATATTAGCCATCATGCAGAGACTCAGGCACATGGGGGAGAGCTGCCATCCAGTTTTCCCCTAGTCACTTGACCATAAGCGACCCATGGTACATCAAACTAGTGGAACCCATCACATTCTAGAAACTCAGAAAGTAAATTCAAGAACAGAATTTGACCAGATTCTCCCATAACTAACAATACAGAAGAAAATGGTTTCATCAATAACATTGCCATGTGTGTGCTTTAATAGTCAATACAATCGGTGCCAGCTGAGGGGAGCAGGCATGGGGGTTGTGGTGGGTGGGAAATGAGGTTCTTTGGTGTTGGGAACACACTACTGGTGAGTGGTGTTGAAGTATGAATATTTCTATCAACAGTATTATGAAAACTTTTTACTTTGTAAATCATGTTGTTTCTATAAGGGGAAATAACAAATAAATAAAAATTTTTTCATTTATCAGGGGCTGGAGCAATAGCACAGCAGGTAGGGCATTTGCCTTGCACGTGACTGACCCAGGTTCAATCACTGGCATCCCATATGGTCCCCCTGAGCAGAGCAAGGGAGTAATTCCTGACTTCAGAGCCAGGAGTAACACCTGAGCACTGCTGGGTGTGACCTAAAAAGGAAAATAAAAAGATAATTATTCATTCCAATTATGTGTGTATATGTTTATATCTAAAATTAGCATATAACAAATATGATATGTTATAATATTGTAACATATAACCATGCTATAATTTATGAAAGTGATAATTTTTATGCTTCTAGTGAACAGAACATCAGAGAACTATATAGTAAGCTCAAGAGGCAAATATAAGAATAATTGAAATCGGGGCTGGAGCGATAGCCCAGTGGGTAGGAGTGTTTACCTTGCACGCGGTTGGCCTATGCTGGCCGGGTTCGATCCCGGCATCCCATATGGTCCCCGAGCACCGCCAGGGAGTAATTCCTGAGTGCAGAGCCAGGAGTAACTCCTGAGCGTCGCCGGGTGTGACCCAAAAAAGCAAAAAAAAAAAAAAAAAATTGAAATTTTTTAGAACAGGAAGGCAAATTTAATGAAGAATCAATGAGTAAATAAATAATTGTTAAGAATTTCCCATAGTTGAGGAAACAGACACCCAAATTCAAGAGACCAAGAAAGGTCCCAGCAAAAAATAGACTCAAAAAAGAAAACTCCAAGACATATTGTGCTAGAATAACAAAATTCAAAAGAGAGAAACAAAATGTTGACATCAGCAATATTTAAAAAAAGGAGCTTGCCTACAAATGAAAGACCATAGGGTTCACAGAAGATATGCCAATGAGAA